>OY735201.1:27671047-27731047 GCA_963457665.1 Thysanoteuthis rhombus
TGCTTAGTACGGTACAAGGCCTGAAAAACTATCTACTCCGTAAGAAAACTTTATTAAGAAACGTAAATAACAGGGGATCTTACAAAAAAAAAACAAGTGTTTAACGATCCGTCCACCATCCTTAGCAGCAGGAACATGAAGAGGGAGAGAAGAATAAGTAGTCTCTTTCTGAACCAACTGATTCTCATATCTATAAAAATTGTCTATCCAAACGCAGTGAAAATTACATACTGACCAAAAAAACTTTTTGTAAACTGTTTTCAAGGCCAAGGGCATTTGCTCATATGGATTAATTTTAATATTAATCATCAATATCTTTTTCCAGCTGACATGTTGGTACAAAACATTGTACAAGGTCCTTATACTTGTATTTCCAAAAAGTCAAAAAAGCCGAAAAAAGCCAAAAACAGTTTTTATGAAACACCAAAACATCCCATTTATAGTTTTACTGGAATTAATACTCGCAGAATATTTCATATTGTAATAGTATTTTACAAGTATGTCCCCTCCTGCTACTACTACAGCGTCGTTGAACATTTTCTTTTATATCAATATTTAATTATAAATTTATGACTATGTTTTTTGTTGCATGTTTCTTGTGTTGTCAATAGAATAATGGCTGACTGATCTCATGCAATTATACATGGCATGTTTCGTATGCTCAGAAATGTACATTGGCTTCTGATTACGCTTAAGTAAAATATTTTCCCGTAACATTAAATATAATAGCTTCATATACACCATAGAAGTATCCTGCTTAGTCTTTTGTGCTATGAACATTGCAACTGAAGATTGCAAACGTTATCTTTGATGCTGTGTTCTGTGTAATTATCTTTGCACAGCGACTTCAAAGGTTAGAGCAAAGTATCAATAGCAAATATTCTTTTATTCACTTTTGGTGCAAAAGAAGAGTATCAACAGTGGAAGCAATAGCAGTGATTGTTGTACAACTGACCATCACTGATCCGGCGTATCTAGGACCTGTATGATGCTGGGTCATATATTTTGCTGAATTTCTAGGTTAGAATACATTTAAAAGTGCAGTACAAAACGGACGTGCCCGAAATTAGATAGCAAAAAGTGAAACGGAATTAAAATTGCCATATATGAGAATCCAGTAAACCAGTAAAACTTCGTTGATAAAGGAAAAAGGTACATTGAATTAAAATTAAGTGAAAATTCTAAGGGAGTATGGGTAAAGCAAAAACTTACAGGTTTTTCTCACATAAGGACAAAGATAAGGTGGATTGAACTCAAAAAAGGCACTCTTCAAAATTGACAACAAATCTGGATGATACGATATCATACGCAAAGGATTTTGAAGTGGTGACTCCACTGTTGTATATTTTGAGATCCTCTTTTGAAAATCTATATTGCAAGCTGAGTTGTTTCATATATTTTGGGTTTTATCTAATTAGTCCAGTCTGCAGCGTATAAACGTTCATTTTTTCTTGCCCTCTTATAAAACTACGTTGTTCGGGACTTTTTAGAAGTTCGCCCGGCAACTGAATTAAGTCAACTGACTCTTTCTGAAATACCTTCCCCATTTTCATCACTGCTTACTCCTCAACTGACTTATTGCTCTCGGCAACACTCTCACAACGATCTGCATAGTTTCTGAATCATTATCATAGAAGGTGGTTGTAGATTCATCTACATCCATCCTTTCCCCAAGATTATGTTAATCCACCCTCCAATGCATGATCCGTGGCAGCAGGATTAGATAGAACACGTGTAAAGGAAAGCAGATCAAATATGATCTTTCTTTGAAGCTCTAAATCCGATGAAATCATTCCCAATGTCTTAACCAGGTGTAGACTCGAACACTAATCCTGGCTACAATTCATGACATCCATTTTTAGCGTAGATATCTCTAAAGACTTTCAAACATTGACATCCTCAGTTGTCAGATTTCTCTTGACGTATATCTCCAATACACTGCTGTCACATCTGCATTGTACACCAGCTCTGGACTTATCTTTTCACCTCAAACTAACCTGACAATCTCATCAACGAATTCAACAGCTGCTACCTAGTCTGCTGAGCGTTTTTCGCCACACACTACACGAAACTTTAAACCAAGTTGATCCTTGGAACGTAACAGTCACTTATACGTAACAGCCAACTTTATCACAATCGTAATCTAATCCTAATTTCTTAAGAAAAAGAAATCGTTTGGTTCTCCCCCAGATATCTAGACAGCTCAACATCTTTGAATATTCGCAGTCTGAACCAAATCTTCAAAAGCTGATTTAGTTCTGAACTTTTCCAGTCATTCAGAGTAAATTTTCTCTCTGTGTTTTTTTTTTATATCATAGACTTTTTTTATATTAAAAACTGTCAACGAGCCATACAAATTTCTCATAGACACACCGCTATCAGTTTCGTTCAGATGTTCAACTTTTACAGACAACGTACGGTGTTATCGTTTCATACCACGAGAAGCACTTACTTACTTACTTTAATCATTGGTACCATGGCTGGTTTTATGTTCTCATGGACTGTATGCATTTACTTTAAATCTGGCCCCCAAAGTAACCAGCCTTCACATCAGATTGAGGGTGAAACTCATTTTTAACGATTGAAATTACCGTAGTCGAAATTAAAGTCTGATCAGTGATGGAATAGGATTAGGTATCGAACCAGATCAGTGATGATTGACCGTAGTTATATCAGCAGCCAGCTAAAGAACACTTGTGTGCTCCTGTCACACTCTGCTTGTTATGTAACAGGCAGAATGACGATTGTAGTACTTGACAAAATCATAGGGATGAATCATGATATGTATTTCTTTGTCGTTAGATTAAAAGCTATTGATTATAAAAATGTACTTTCTTATGTAAATTTAGGTGCTCCCATTCAATTAAATCTCCATTTCTGTACTATGTCAAAAATAAGTATAATGATTAATGTTTTGATAAGGATTTTATCTAAACATAATGCTGAGAAAAACATAAATATTTTCTATAATTATTCTGTTATGCTATCGTTAACCTTATAAACCATTCTCTTTTTGTTTCATCTACAACTATATGTCTTCTTGTTCTTGTTCTTGTTCTTGTTCTTGTTCTTGTTCTTCTTCTTCTTCTTCTTCTTCTTCTTGTTCTTGTTCTTGTTCTTGTTCTTCTTCTTCTTCTTCTTCTTCTTCTTCTTCTTCTTTTTTTCTTCTTCTTTTTTTCTTCTTCTGTCTCTCTCTCTCTCTCTCTCTCTCTATATATATATATATATATATATATATATATATAGCAACGTAAGAGATTTTTTTGATTGATCACTTTTATTACCGTATCTAAAAATGAAATAAAAACTTGTTTGTGCGTTGTTCAAGTCTGATGCTTGGATTTCCGACGGCAAACACTAAAAAGCAGCTGTTAATGAATGACAATGCCTGCTAGAGAAGAAAGGGAATTACCGTAAGTGGTGCTAACTGATGACGTCTTAGAAATTTGGATGGTATTTCATGTTCACTTGGCATAGCAGCTATGTTACTGAGTTGTCAATCACTTAAATGCAGGTTCATATCACGCCAACTCATCTCGCCAATTGTAAAAATCAGTTTGGTCCTGCTAAATCTCTGAGCTGAACATTCAAATAGATGAACAAACAAATATGGTGTCACTGCTTTTCAAATGTATAAATTGGTGAAAAAGTTCTGTTCCTCATCATTAATCATTCTGCATTATAATTAGAGTTGATGACGTAAGACATAAATCACTTTGATTCTGTCATTGAAATTCCATTCCTAGTGTTAATAAATCTCCTGTGTGTGTATCTCAATACTTTTATTTTATTCTTCATTCATTATCAGTAAAAATCACCCAAGATTCGATTTCTTGTAGAGTAAACACTGTATTATTCTTCATTATTGTAATTTTATATTTAAAATTTCAAAAAGTAATCTAATTAGACTGATGTCGTTGATTACAATAAATTATGTTATTCGACCGAACTTGTGTGATTGATTTGTTTCGAGTTTCAATTTATACATACATATATATATATATATATATATATATATATATATACACACACACACAAGTTGATACAAAGTTCACATTCTCTTATTCTAAGACTTGATAAGTCACTACTGATATCTTTTACTTGTGAATTCAATCAATAGTTTTATTAAAAAGTAACTGAATTCATTCAACTGGGGGAGTCCAATGTTTGAGATTGAGGGTGAGGATATTTTTATCTATCACCTATTAGTCGGTGAGTCCATTGTTATGTACGATGAAAAACAAGAATATCACTATCTATATCTATCATTATGAAATCCAGTCACTCATCTTAGATATATCTTTTTTTTACTTTTAACGAATTTACATTTCCATTTCAAATCTAATTTAGCTTGTATTTTTTCTCATCAATTATCTATTAATTCACAATGACTGATACAAATGGTGATTAGCTATATGATTTTGTGAATTGTACTTCAGACTGAAAGTTCTCTCCCCAGCATTTACTAATTTTACCTATTCAATTTAAGGTCATAATTGTGAACGCCCATTTAAGATCGAACTCACAATTCTATGATAATTAGACTAGCATGCTAACGACTGAACTACGGCCTATTGCCTCTGGCATAACCTTATTTAGCTGAATAGAAATCAATACCATTGATATTCGATGATATCTACGACTACTCAAGAAAAGGAATATGATTGAGGTTACAAATGACTTGATGCATCGATTGTCGTCACTGACCAACATGGTGTAACGATAATCACGTTCCTCATCAGTGTTGCCAGATGTCGTTGAGTGTGTTCTTTGCACAACATTTGCGATTCAGACGTTCTTCTTTGCATCTCGATGTCAGAAATGGCTAATCAATTGATTTTATCAATGAAATGAGTGATATCTAAATTATTTTTTGTTCAATGTTCCAAAAAATTTTCAAAAGCCAAGGTCAAGCAGAGAATCACTGGAGTTTGGCAAGTATCCTGGAGAGCAGGCGGGATTTGCAATGAGAAAAAAAATATCAATCCTTAGAGAGATGGTATACAACCAATGGATCCTCCTGACAGTCATTAAAAGATAAAACCTAACAAGGATATTGATCCTTAAACTGAGATCCATGCAACGTACACAAGAGAGAATCATGCTCAGCATCACATGGGGAGATCGTAAGACAACAAAGTATAAACATCTTTTTTTTTAAATTAAGTCATAGATATAATATAAACCATTAGAAACCTCAAATGGCATTCGGCTGGTAATATTGCAAGAATGTCAGACAACCACTAGACATCAGGAATTGCAATGTGGATCCCTACCAAGAGATCATTTGCTAAGAGTGTGACAGGCAGGATGTGAGATGGAGTGAACTAAGTAGACAATCTCAGAAAATTTTGGCTTTGAGACGTCCATGATAGAAAGGTCTGGTGAATGTTGAGGAAGGTCTATGTACAAAAGAAGCTAAAAAGCTGCTGCCAGTTGATGATGATGATGATGATGATGATGATGATGATGATGATGATGATGATGATGATGATGATGATGATGATGATGATGATGATGATGATGATGATAGAAAAAAGTGATGTCAAAGGTTTAAAACACAATTAATTTATCAATCAATATATATTTTTTGTAATATTTTTATATATGCATCCCATGTATCTATGATTCATCTTTCTTGTTTGTTTATCAATTTAAAAGCCACATGGATTCCCAAAAGCAATGTCAAAGTATGGTCAATCAATAAATGGTATGTTCAACAAATCATCAACCCAGACTGTCACAAAAACTGTCAACGTAGCTCACCTAAGTTCCCAAGTCGGTTAGTCTTGCTGGTTATGCATATATGTTTCACATGTACAGTCTGTACCAAGGTTGTAGAGGACTAAACATTTACTTATAATCATATCTACAAAAAAATCCAAGTAGGTTTCGGTTCAATTTACAACATTTATGCTAAATTGATCACTATTTTGCAAGTGACTAGTTTTGTTTTTTGTTGTTTTTTTTCTGTTGTTCTTGTTGTTAAATCACACTGAGAGAGTTGGGTTATTCATTGTTCAGCACCTTTAATTTTTTTTTCAATTCATGTTGATTAAGTGATGACTTCTTTTGGGTCACTAACCAGGCAATAAGACAGCAGTTGTATTCTGAACGTTACTTCTTCTCAAAAAGGATAAGATTTATTTAAACCTTTAAAATGCGCTTTCTTAACAATGAAACGTTTCAAAACTAGTAATTATCATACTTGACATCATTCTCTCAGTTTACCACATAAATATAAACGCCAACTCGTTGCAATAGAACTGGTCTTCGATTTCAGCTTGTTAGCTATCATACACCAATAAATTGCTTGCAACCTTCCTGCTTAACCAAAACCAAGAGTTTTTACAATATGACTCATAGAGTCAACCATTTTATCACTTATCAAACAGAATTCCTGAATAATAAGAAAGCCTTAATTATCATCAAGCAGCGGTGACGCTTCGTGAATAGAATTGATGCCCCAAAATAATTATATTCTTTCCAAAAACGATTATTTGGTGTCCATGCGAGTCTACAACGGTCAAGATTTCCTATGGTTTCACAAAGTACAATTTCATCTGATTTTACTTTTCAAAGTGAAACACAATCAGCCAAAATTGAAATCCACATTGGAGTTGTGGTAGGGGTGCAGATTAACGACACTTCAACCATCGATTTTGCTACATCAACGGTGTCCATAGACAAATTCGGACTTGATTAGATCGTAACATCGAGACAGCATCTCATAATGCCCAGCACTGTTTGACATTATTCCGACAATAATGTTTCTCATGACGGGGAGTAGAAAATGATGTCCTCGACAGGACATATCTGTTCCTAAGTGCAAGCAATTGACCCATGATTCCATCCCTTGATGGTCCAGTAATACGATAAAACTACTGGTGGTAACCGGACTCTTTACTAACAGTTGACGCAAGTGAAATTCCCAGGCTCATTCACAGATTACTTTTCGACAGCGTCTGTTTTCTCTCGGAGAGTTCTCTCAGGTGGTTATGCCCAAATAAGGAATTATTATGTCCTAGACTTCTCTACGTGAGTTGATTCAGGCGTTTATATCAACATCTGTCTCAAAAGCCGAAAAATGACGTAGAATAAGAGGAATAATTTCTTGAAAATTTGTTCCATCCTCTCAAGGTTTGTTTGTATTTAGCGAATAAAAAGTAGTGCTGCTACGCTGGCTACGGCATCAACTGTCCCAGTCCAGTCTCCACATAATTTTGTTTTCCTTGAACAGCTCGATATGGTAAATAGGCTTAATGGCGACAAGCCCCTGGAGTCTCAGTCGAAGTTCGAACTCAACTTTCCGAATCAATCACCGGCTTTTCCTTTGTTTATTTCTTCTTTTCATTTTTATGTTCTAATTTTTTTTTTTTTTTTCTTCACTTTGGTTAAATTTTCTGAAATCCCCAGAACGTTGAGACGGTGATTTAGGAAAATCGAATCATATTAAAAAACAGGGTCTGGGGTTTTCACTTGCCAGTGTTGGGGATGATCAATAGAAAAATCCGAAAGGGGGATGATCAATGATTAAGTGACTCTCTCGCTAATTCAAGGGAAATGATCATCGAAAAAAATTATGGATAAAAGATAAAACAAAAACAGACATAAACCAAGGGAACAGTGTTGCATAAAAACCAAATTACAAAATGAACCATCCACTTAAACCCTATTTGAGGACGAGAAACAAACATTTTTTTCCTTTTCTAGATGGAATAAGGTATAATTGTTTAGTTTTTAAGCCATTTAGCTATACTGGTTTCGAGAGAAACCCACGTTGACATATTTGGTCAATAGTTTCAAATACACTAACCGTTGATGTATTTGCAAAATATTTTTAACCAAAGTGGTATTGCTGGTTTGTATGCAGAGTATTTTGGAGTTTGAGTCGGGGAGATTGGATTTTAAAAGAGAAAAAGAAGTACACGCAACCTTCATAATGACTCAATGTAAAACAATCACTCATTGCTATTTTAGCATTCTGCCTATTTTCTCAAAAGTTAAGAAGATAGCATGAAGTGAGACTTTAAGAAAAGCCAATTATACTTGATTATGGATTGGAACCAAGGTTATATATATATATATTTTTTCTTTTCAGTTCAAAGTGAGATATTTTGTTTAAATGAATATGTTTCTATTATTATCGAAATGATTACGTCCCTTGAGACATCTCGCCGATTTGAACACCATAAAGCAGAGAGAGACACAGAGAGAGAGAGAGAGAGAGAGAGAGAGAGAGAGAGGTGGGGAGGAGTGCGAGAGAGAAGGAGACCATCCATTGGAAATTTAATTTTTATTGACCAAACCAAGTTATGTGCAGCCGATCGATCGTTGCAATGGAGAATCTGATAAAAGTCGATATAAGAAAAAAATTGCTCTCTGAGATTACTAATTCATTAAATGAGTAGATTACAAAAAATGACAGCATTTCCAGCAGGCAATGGAACATAATAGGTGATGTATTATAATAATTTTCTGAAAATAATGTTTTAAAAAGGAAAAAAAATAATTCGTATATTTACTTGGAAATAAAAAGAAATTTAGAATATGAGTAATCCCAAAAGGATTATAGGGTTAATGTATGGAATAGGTTCACTAAAACAGTGAGTCAATATCTTGAAAGGAATTTCATTTGTCAGCAAACGTGCTTAGCAGCCGCTGCTATTAAACTATTTCGGAGAACACAAAACCAAAAAATCCTGAAGATTTCAAACAGTATTTTATTAACTTTGACTTCAAAGGATATTAGTAGTTAGTATTCATGTAACTATTCGTGGGATAGTGGTAATGTTAGGGTTGGGGTTGCAATTAACAGCACATACATTTTTTTCTACACGTGTGACACTAAAATGAATTAACTATTGAAATGAACACTTAAAATTGGGCTAGACTAGTTTTTTGTAATTTCTGTTCCTCCATACAACTTTGACCACGGAGAAATAGTGCGTTAGAATTCACTTCGCAGTATTGTTGCAAATCTTACTACGCGATGTAATTATGTCAACAAATTAGTTTAAATAACATGAATGACATGCGCAGTGCCTCAACAGGATTTGATGATTAGTGAGCTAGTTTGGGATGACATTACTGCTGTTTACCCCACATGTGAATTTGTACTCTAGAAACAAGTAAACACTTAAACAAATGAGACATAACATCATAAGAAATGTTACGCCATGATATAAAAAATAAATGCTCCTTTCCGATACAGTTGCTATCCTCAAAATTAGACAGATTGATATTTCTTTAAAAGGTGAAAATCTATGAATGTTCTATCAAGTTTTGCTTAAATTGGGTTGTTCTCAAAAGAACTCAAATTTTGGTTCAGGTTTGGCAAAAAGACCCATTTTTTTAATCACCATAGCATAAAGGAGGAAGTGAAGGTTTGCTCCTAGTTTGTCAACTAAATATCAATGGGAGGTAATAAACAACGCTGATTTATGCAGCTGGTACTACTGCAACTGAGATCTTGCAGAATTAATGAAAACAGGAAACTAGAATATCTGAAATTGATTTTTCCAATTTTAATTATAAGCAATATAATTTAAGGTTAGTTATAGAGTCAGTTTTAGGGGTTGGATTATCATTGGTTTAAGGTTTAAGTAGCAAGTTACAACGAACATTTTTTTCAAAGCTATAACACATGGGATGTTGATATCGGTAGTGTGAGGAATAACAGAAAAATGATTATTCAATTTTTATGGTTGGTTGCCAGATTACATTTATTTTCAGTTTCGTAATTACAAAAAAATATTTGTTGTTAATTGCAACCCCAACTGTAACCCTGAAGCTCTAACTGAAAAAGGACCCAAACCCTAAAACTAACTCAACTTTAATTCTAAAGCTCTTACATGAAAACTAACCCAACTATACCCCTAATCGTTCATGATATATCATACATGATCAAATTAAATAAGATAGAGTTTTGATTCAACATTATCTGTTAATTCCCTTTCATATATAGTTTACGAAAAAGAATCAAGTTTCTACCTCTGCAAAAGCGAGATTGTTAGATTACTTCGTTCACTCCAAGGCAATTGTTACCTTTATCAATTAAAAATGACCACTGCTCTAATGATCAAATGACAGATGCTGATGACGAAATAACCTTAACACTTATCCTGAAAATACTGACCTCAATCCCTTCAAAACAGGAAAGATAACAATTGCTTACTTCAGAAGTGACGTAACCACATTGATTGATCGACAAGTTTTGGATTTGGGCGACTGTTACATTGCCTGAAGTAAAGTTACTGCTACCCCAGCTGTAGGGTTAGTGCTTTTGGGGGGTTGTGTTTTTGAGGTTAGTATTACAAGAGTTGGTGTTTTTAGGGTTATGTTAATGGCTGTTGTCGTTTTTTTTCTCTGACTTTTAATTCCCATCAGCGCCTGCCGTTCTACAGCAACGCTTATTTTCACGGGATAGATCACTATTGCTTGGATTTTCATATCTACTTGATTGGAATTCTTCTGATGGGCATCAAATAATTGAAAGAACATGTTACAAAAAATGACTTGAACGTGTGGGGAAATTCAAGGCGGCTCATTAATGTTTAATATGTCAATACCAAGTCTAAAAACGATTTAGAAGCTACAAAAATAAATTTCATATCAACTTACAGAAAGAACCTATTTCTTCCCACGTTAAGCCCGACCTTGTGTCACATATTGCTGCTGTGGGACAGTGATTAAATAGACTTACGGAAAGAACCTCTGCCCAGCGTTTGAATATTTGTTTTGTATTTAGCTAAGCTTATGGAATGCCGTAAATACAAATATACACATGATGTCATAAGAAATATTACGTCACACCTTTTCAAATCAGACGAAGGAATTTTCCTAAATCTTTCGACGCTTATATATTTTTCGGAGCCATACCATCATTCGATTCGATCATAGTATGTGTTCGTAGAAACACTCTGGATCAGTAATTTCTCAAAAACCCCACACATATGCTCACCTGCATATTCATAAATATACATATATGCATATATGTATTCACCGTAAAATAAACATTTAGCAAGTAACAAATATTCGCATAATTTCGTATTTTGGCCGACGAAACATTTACATATCTGAATGAGGCCCCACCATCATACGTCCGAACATCGCGAAAGACCTGAAAGGTCTTCAAGAGAACCCGATGGATCACAAGAAACAAGAGAAGCCGGAGTGCGTCACGGCTCAAATCAAGATGATGACCTCCCAGTTGTAGTGGCCAGTAACTCCAATCCGGAAAGAAGGCATACGGGTTCTGAGACTGGTCGTCGGTCTCGTCGTAGCCGACATCATCGCCGGCATCGTCATCGTCGCAGGCGATGGAGTTCTCGACACTGGACCTGGTGGCGACGAGGAGGATACCATTTGTCAGACTCTACACGGAGTAATAATCGGGCAGAGAGAAGGCAACATCTCGAATACCTTGAGAGTAGGGAAGAGAGAAGACGTTCCAGGCGACTAAGAAGTCATCGGAGAAGGAGAAGAAGAAGAAGTAGAAGAAGAAGTAGAAGTAGGCGACATCGGAGACATAGAAGTTGGTCGCGGCCAAGGGCTACAAGGAGCAGAATCAACGCCTTAAAAGGCGCTGGCGATGCTGGTCCAAGATTTTTTATTTTTGACGATGATGTGTCTTGATATTCAAAGGACCAAAATTGGAAAAATACATGTTACGATCCCTATTCTTATGCTAATTGCACTGTGGTAAAATAACCCAAGTATAACCTGTATTTTGTGTATGTAAAATATGTATTACGTCATGATACTTTACTTGCTTGAGGAAAGCCTACGCCAAACAAGGGACTTCAAAAAATCTCTGATACAAAAGAGGAGGGGTATGTAACGGACCAGTGATCTGCAAGCGGAATATGAGTAATGTGATCTGCAGCTGAGTGTGAAGGATGTGATCTGCAAGTCGAATGTGAAGGATGTGATCTGCAAGTCGAATGTTAAGAATGTGATCTGTGAGCCAAGTCGAAACTGCAGCTTAAACAGTTTGTGTTCGCTTTGTACTGAAACCCATAATATCTATTTCTTCCCTATCCTTAAACACATCATAGGCCATTGTGGCAAATTGCCCCCCACTACGCACACCTCACCCCTTACACTCACTTGCAGTAGGCCTATGTTCGGATGTTTGGATGAATAGAAAGATACAGCAACAATAAAATGCATTGTGATGAGAAGAAATATTTGATTAAATCAGACGAGAATGGCTTCCAGTTAAAATCCAATGATCAAATAATAACGTTTATCTCCGTTTCATCATGTACCCGTCTCCCTTGCAAAATATCGACCTATTGCTTTAGTGAACGTATTCCAAGTTTTAACGTCCTCTTCCAGCTTAGCCAACCGCTAACTCGTCGCATTTTTATTAATATCATTAACAATTTTGAATCTCTACGGGAAAAGCTAGATTTGGAAGGCGGCCATTTATGAAATGTGGGGGATTGACAGACTTAAATGATGCGATGCTAGTGCACACAAGTTAAACAGACAATAATTATCAGCAATTATGGCCTTTTTCTTGACTGAGTTAAGTTTATCAAAGGTTTTTCAGAACGCCTTGTATAATTGTTTGCAACAATTCTTTGCAGATCACAACTATTGAATATGAATTCAATCTACGAATGATGCTCAGAAATTGTGGTCTTCTATAAAACTAAGCTCAGTTTAGTAAATATATGTGAAGATAACACATCTTTAGGGTATAGTAAATAGTTTAATCTACCAATTTATAATTCATTACGTTATAGTATATCCTTTCATTGTTAGGTAGTCTACAATTGTGGCCTGATTTCGGAGTACACTTATCTCAGTGAATTCCTATACAATTTTCCTATTCAAACTACCAGGAACAATATGCTCAAAAAAAGCGTAGATATGATACTGAAGACCTTTGTTTTCTTAAGAAACACATTACATAAAGGAGCAGAAAAAACTTTTAGGAAGTGGTACATTTGCTTGAAATATGACTAAATTGAAACATAATATTGTTTTCTCATTCATCACTTCTCCCTTTCAATTTCTGTTGTCATGCCATGATTTTCACTAAATGTTATACAAACAGGGATTACTTTCACGAGCAAAATGTTCGTACCCCTCAATGAACTATATAAGTTTTTCTCTGTCCTTTCTCGTCCTCATTCACATTGGACTACGTAACTTTCGGAATGCTTCCTCCCTTCCTACCTTCTCGATGGACTAAATGATTTTACTTTCTTTCCTTGCTCTCTTCCCACTCAATCAGACACTACAATATTTTCCACTAATCTCTTGCAACCCTCTTATTGAACTGCCCAACTTTCTTTTCATAAATTTTATCAACCTTTACTCTCATTTATATACTTCCCTCTCAATGATCTCTTTCTTGTCACTACCTTCATCTTATCCACCTCTTCACTTTTCATCCCTTCGTAAACTATCTAACTCTTTTCCACACCTTCTTTTCTTACCTACCAAATAAACTATCTAAGTCCCCTTCCTTTTCTCTCTCTACCCCTTTAGTGAATGCCCTAACAATTGTTATTCACCTCTCTTTATCCTATTTCTTTAACTATCTACAGTAAAATATGTCGAGTTTACAGGAAAAAAAATATAGCCAAATAAAATAAGCTATACCTCCGTTGATTAAATATATAGTAAAGTAAGAAAGTAATACATGTTCATGAAAAATCCTGTTGTGCTAAATTGGATCATTACCTGGATTCTCTTACAGACTTATTCCCACTCCATGCATTGTTTTTGGCTCGAAGAGAGACCTATTCTGAATCAGGCATATAATAAGGAGCCTAATTTAAACATCCCCCGATAAATTGCGGGATAACACTCTTTAATCCAAACCCCATACGTAGTCTTTACTTTTTTTTACTTTGATCCCAATCGTCTCCCCTGGACCTGCTCCTGAAACGTGCTTATATTTGGAATAGGTGTTGAAATAAGATCTGGGTGAAAATATTTCACCGTCTAATCGAGCTGTCAGTCGTGGACAGATTACACTAAGACCTTAACCAGGGTGGCCAGCTGTCTTTTGCTCCACAAAACCAAATGTACGCTCTTGGGTCCAATTTAAAGAGCTCTAATATTTTACTTCATTTAAATTTTTGTTGTTTTCCATTACAATTATACCCATGCTGATTTCCCTTCCGCAGTAATTGGATAAAATCGTAGCGTGGAATATAATGAAGAGTAATTTCCATGTACATCGAGATCACTATTTTCTATGCCAGAAGGTGGCTCGTTTAATGACCAATAGCACTGGCACACAGAGTGTCTGGTACAAGTAGCAAGTAAATCTGAATCGAATACTTGAACTCACTCTAATTTCGTTTGTGTCATATTTCCTATTAACTGGTAGTTTAGTATCGGTGATCCTATTCTTTTTGGCAACGAGTGAATAAATTTTCATCGTGATAAAGGCTAAGTTCCAGGTGATAATCAAACTGACACCATTATCCTGGAGGGCGGCTAGGTTAATGCCCGACTGATCCTGCCCCTGAACTATAAGATTCAATGGAAAGCAAGAGTTCAAATCAAATATATATATACTATACCCTTATTCTATTCTCTCCTTCACCATGTTTCCATGACAGTTCAGTATTCGTAATCGAATTTATCTATTCATTTAATTCATTAAGTTGAAGTATGTTTAATAATTATTAATGGATTTCACAACTATTTTACATTATTTCGGTTTTGTTACTTTCATCTCAACGTAGAATCAGACTAATTCCTTTCGGTAGTGATTGAATAAAATCACTGCTAGGATTTTCTCTTTCAAGCTAATTCATATAAATTCTAAGGGAGAACTAATGGAGAAATATTCTTTCTATTGTTAGTTTTTATCCCCGTCCCAGCAATATAAAATAACATCTGTTCAAAATAAACAGAAGACGCAACCAAATATCAAAGAATCGTAACAAATTTGCTAAGCTGGCAGAAAAGTATCAAATGGTTGAAAAGAGTATCCATCCTCATTCAAAAGTCGCCCTATCTGACAACGTTTAACCAATGCATGTAACAAAAATATATCCAGAAAACCTTAATACGATCCCGAAATACATTAAAATATTGATCAATCTTTGTTCATGGGGATGTCAAATAACGTTGTCTGCATGTTTTATAGCCTTCTTGTATTTTACATCCGTACGAGCAATTAATATGAAATTGACCAGTACCATGAAAAAATACAAAAACTACTAAAGACAAACACATTTACCGCTTACGACCTGGTTAGTTCTTTTCTTTTTTTTTTTTTTCAAACGGAATGATACTTCAAAATACTTATTATGGGATGGTGCAAACTGTATCCTTCCATCGTTTTCAAAATATGTTGCAGTTCGGTGATCAATAAATTCATTAAGAGTGAACTCGTATTCGGCTCGATGGCTATCAGTTCAACAATATGTGTTATACTGATTCAATGTTTACGCAGCTTTGTTTAGTCAAGATTCAAATCAAATTCTGAAAATGGAAGTGATGAGGACAGTGCTGTATCAGTCTGTTGCAGATGATTTACCAGTTTTCAAAATCGGCATGCAAAATTCATACACTGTTGCAAAATACCCTGTTTTTGCAATCCTTGCGCAAGTATTTCTGAATGATTTCACAAAAATCGTTTCACAAGCCTTGATTAAATGTAGATACTACTCAGATCTATTCACAGAAAAACCCCGATTATTGACAACCGCATTCAATTAACTAAAATAAACTCAAAGAGCGCATAACTTTGCCATAGCCATACACTAACTTCATATCCAGTTAAAATTGAGGGGGATTATCCTAAGTGAAAAGCGTGAATGGATACAAATAAAAATCATCCAAGAAGAATAAATATTTCTTAATCGATTTCCCAATCATTTTCCTTTATCTTATGACCCAACCATTACAATATCATTGAAATTCAGTGAGAACTTTCGAAGAAATTACTCGGATAAACAAACATAAATGAATAAACATACCTCATTCAACTCTGTTTGCGGTTGTAAATTAATCTCAAATGCTTAAACGTGGTTCATGAGAATTTCAGGAAATGCATTCAATAACTGAAGGAGGATACAAAAAGATAAAAACGTAAATATAAAGAATTATAAGTATATTTCAGCATTGTAATAATTAGCAGATACATATCATGAGCACGGATAAACTGGAGGAAAAGTTTTAAATGTGTTTGTTTCTCGTTTTTACTGTTGAAATAAATCCTGAAATCATTCTCAAAGAAAAATTGCCAAGAAAAAAAATGTTTAAATGTACAAGAGTACTTAGTGTGAATCGTTAGAATAGATTTGAGAATGTTGTTGAACACGATTCACTAGAACCTGAAGAAGAGCCACGTAATGATGATTGGTGATCAAACTACTCTTAGAAATGAAGTAAACTTAAAACAGTTTTAGTGCATAAACAAACTATTTCTGTTTGTACGGAATCAGTTTCCTTGCTTTTTGTGTGAACTAATTCTAAAATGCTAAAGACGAATGGAAATCTGACAAAACTTACGGATTTGGATTTTTGAAAGATGATGTCCGACGGGTGAATCCATTTTTGGCTGATCTGTGTGGAGTGATCGTTTTTTGTTTGTTTTTTTTTTGTTTTTTTCCAATTTTTTTGCTAATATTAATTTTTTTTTCTTATTTTTGCGTTTGCTATGCATGAGCTGAATACAGCGATGTATGACATAATTAATGAATTATTCGGGTACGTCGTAACCAAGTCCGAAGGAAGATTCGTCAGCTAAAAAAATGAGTTCCATGATAACTTCCGGAAAGAAACGTTGGTCAGCGTTTGAACATTTTTCTTTATCTTCTTCCTTATCAAATAAATTGTTATCTTTGATGTGACATGTATAAACCTGTGGTTGTGTTTACCCAGCATAAAAGCTCTCCAAAAGTCTCACAAGGGCCCCAAAAAGTACATTTCTTCTTCAAAAAGT
Source organism: Thysanoteuthis rhombus (assembly GCA_963457665.1). NCBI lineage: Eukaryota > Metazoa > Mollusca > Cephalopoda > Oegopsida > Thysanoteuthidae > Thysanoteuthis > Thysanoteuthis major. Next base: position 27,687,975 of record OY735201.1, read on the forward strand.
ATGATTAAAGGCATTTTCATCAGAATTGGAGGCAATAATGAAATTAAAGGCCATTGATTCGTCTTTTCATCAGATTACGCACCATGGAAGGTATGTCAAAAAATAGTGCCTCTCGACGATTCAAACTGACCTTATTTTGATCTGATCTAGCACAAACAACGGGCTTTTAATTATCTCATTGCGTCCTTTCCTTAAAACATTTCTTTTTTTTACATTTTGGGGCTTTTGTATGACCTTGGTAGCCTTTTTATGCTGGATAAAAACCTCTGTGGGTTTATGTACGTTAAAGTGAAGTTGACTGTGAAAATGTCATTCGTTGTCAAGATGATGACAGGCGATGAAGAAAAATTTTTTTTATGAAATTTGAAGAAAAAAAAGAAATCTGTGCCATAACCGAGCTTTGAAAATCTGTTTGAATGTTGCATCGGAATAGAACTTTTTTTAGTAAGAGGGTCGATCAATAACTATTCCCTCGTTGTCATGCTGCAAATTCGGCATAGCAAATGAGCTTAAAAGGGAAGCTCTTCTCATGCACGTATAATCAAGACGTGTTACTTTCAGAATGTGACTTTTCCTAATCCATGTAACATTGCTTCGTTGGCCTTCATCAGTTTCTTCACAAAGTATTTAGAGACTGGTTCGTTTTCCTGATGAGGGATCATCCTTTTACATGGACTGCTTTCCTAATCTCGCTTCATGTTTTGAACACAAAGTTTCGGTTGTTGTATACTATGATCTTTTTCAAATGGAAGTCGTTTCAGGATGCTGAGACAAAGGGCTGTCACCGAAGCATGGAGACGGATTATTCTCATTCTGTTGTTAATCGTAGGAAAACGCTTCTAAGATATTAGTTACAGACATCGATCTGAAAAGGATAACAAAATCTCTCAACAACGTTTTGACTTAAAGTTTCTCCATTTCATCTTCTATTCAAGTCGTGCATGGATGTAATACCATCGACTCTGTTGGTTCTCTAGGTACAACTCTTACTAATATTGCTGCTAATGTTGTTGTTACAATGATGGTTGTTGCTATTGTTGCTATTCTGACTACAATTATATTTGGTTGTTCAGAAAGTAAGTATGTATATTCGTGTTCAGAAAGCGATTACGTATTTTTCTTTCAGGAAAGTATTACCATATTTTTTAAAGAGACAACAGATGGCAGTCGAGTTTAATGAAATGCTATTTATCAACATTACAATAGCCATTATTATCATTATGACAGCATCCTAACGGAAAGACAAAATTTCTATTCCTTGTCGAAAAAATTCGGCATCTTTTTCCAGGCAAAAGACCTTTTCCAGCCTTTTTTAAATCTTTTAATGTTCTAATAAAATTACCGTACACCATAAACGACCCTGCCAGATATAATGGAAGATTTTTAGAACTCCAAAGTTGTTTTGTACCATCTAACCCTGATTTTACCATAGTTGGTTGGCTTATAACTTATTGCAGTCAAGTATGTGATTATTCTCTGAACACAGAAATACGTAATTACTTTCCAAACACCTCAATATTACGTCATGACGTATGGTTTTATTTAATAAAATGGGGGACAACTTTTTCTCCATCTTGCAGCAGATAAAAACTTGAAAGGGAGACAATTGTTGAGATATACTGCCTAGGTATCCGAAAATTAAAAAAAAAGCAAAATAGTGAATGTATTAGTAGTAATAATAGGAGGAAAGGCTGCGAAGAAAAGATAAGTGATATAAAGAGAATGTGGTTAGAAGGAATACAACCAGCCAAATAGATTGGCAATCGAAAAGATTGTCTGCAAATGCAGGCTAATTCATCAGGGCCTCATTATTGTGTTGTAAGTTCGAGTCCTGTTATTTAATGGTTCTTGCTGAAAACCCTATTGCCAGTAAATACCTATTGTGATTCATTCTTAGATGTGCTCTGACATCGTTATTCCATGGTATTCGGTCCGTTAGTCAGTCGGTTCCGTTTAGGCAAACAACAGAAAGAGGAAGGATTGCAACGTTAGTCGTCGTTAAAAGAACATCTAATTCGATCAAAAAATGACACATCGAATGTTTGGTTTTTACCCTGCTGCCAAGTATTAGTAGTTTCTAATAGCTAAAACTATCTTCACAATTGGCCAATATCGGCTAAACCTTTCAATTTTCAAGAAATTTTATAGCTAAAAGTTCCATGTATATTCATGAAAATCTTTTCAGTATTAAAATATCATACCGTAATACTCTAAATTATTGATAAAAGTTGTACAGGTACTTGAATTTAAATTCACAAACATTTTTTTTTAATGACAAGATTTCATGCAAACAATCCTCACTTTACTTGTGTTCATCTAGAATGCAACTAGTAGCGCTGCAGAACTACAAAGCTTAGAATCACAAATCACAAATATGGAGGTAAGGATGATTGACGCATCGTTGAACTTTTGGTTCTTTTTTTTTACAGCGAGAAAGGGTATGTGTTCACTAATTGTACGCTAGTCCCCAAAACTGTTTGGTTCAACATAGTTCTCGTTTTAAGGGCTAAGTATATTACTTAATTGAATCCACCATCTTCTGACTTTATCATCACATAAACATATATAGGATCCAGTAATATCCAATGCTTAGAGAAAAAAAAACTTGCAACAATTTGATATTCATAAATTATCTAAAGTAAGTAATGTTTATTCAAAACTTTCACACGGCAAAGATACAAGATAATTGCAACAAATCTAACAGACTTTCGGAATGGGTAAGTTTCTTTAATAGCAACAAATCATCGTTTGAAATATTGCCGAGTGAAAATTAATCTTCGAGCAATGATGTGTGAACATTTCGTAGGTGGCTTCGAGAAAAGGTCGACAGGTCTATTGACCTCCAGACATTCACTCACACATACCCTGAACAAAACAAACAAGCATCACAGACACCTCTCCTTATTTGTGGTTCTATTAGAACAGCTGCCAAGATATCTTAGCGAATAATGGGAAACTATTCAACACCTTCGTAATATATCCCCAGCGTATTATCCTTAGCCAACACTCCTTAACTGACAAAGACAGAGATAAAACTAGACTCAGACGATGTACACTGTAATCTAAATATTTCTTTAGTAGCAAGTTATCTCCCTTTTTTCTTCCATTTTACTTCTTTTATATTCATACTCTAGTAATGATTGATGACTGAGGAAAAACAACTTTTCTTGTTTTCTTTTTTCTTCCTCGCACGTATTTGAAGTTTTTATTTGGAATAGACGATGAGCTTGACACCCCAAGATAAACCAGCATAATCTATTGTTTTTTTTCTTCTTGTTTTATCTATTTCGTCTTTCTGTTGATTGTATTTCCAACCTCTCGTGTACAAGACATAATCAGCCACTTATTGCAAAGGTGTAACATACCGATCGAAGGGCCCTTGGTGTTAAACTGTCTTGTCATCGTCTCTCCCTGACCATCACCCACGCCGCACTTTCTCACACAAATACAGAAAAAGAAATCTGCTAAACCAAAATCAGTGTTCTTTCCAATCTGTGTCGATGGAGAAGATCACATAGGGACGTGACAAACCTTTTTATTCATTTCAACCACATTTTGGTGTGAATAAGAAGAAAATAGCAAAGACGTTACGGGGAGGGGGAATGTGTTACTAAAATAGCTCCGGCCATTTTGGTGTCTATGTTGGTGATATGATCTTTTGGTTTGTAAAGGCATATCAAACTGAGTGAATTTACTGAAAATGTGTGCAAATGTTTGGCTGAATAAGACTAAAGTTTCTTTGTTTATGTCAGAAAGGATTCCTCACTTGAACAATAGCTACCTCTAGGTATAAGGAATGGAATTTTCCTGTGAAACCAATTAAAAGGAATTTGCATGATTTTGCAATTTTTTCTTTCTTTCATGAAGATTGTTCTTTGTGGAATATTACACAGTACTGCTCAAAATTTTATTTTAAAAGTTATTCTGGACAAAATAAGTGAATGATCTCGTCTTTTGTTACGTTCTGGGATTTTTTTTTCCACAGGAATGTGGCAAAAATGATCCCAGTTTACAATGAGTAATAATTTTCCCAGTTTTCAATCACCTGTTTGAAAAGTTTAACGACAACAAACTGTCAAGTTAGAGACTGGTGGCATGTCTCCACCAACAATTTTAAGAGACCTGGTCCGTCCAGGAGTGTAATTTTGAGAGCTTTTGAATTGTATGATGGAACTAAATCCGTTGTGCAACCAAAGAACACAAGCTTCGGGGAGGAGAGAGTAATTATATGTTGTATCATGAATGATCTCCTCAACACTGCAGCAGAAACTTCATGGCATCTCAAAACTGATTTCCAACAAAGACCTTAGCCGCTATACAAAGCATCGATGATTGAATGAATTGGGATTGAATGGTTGTTCTCCAGCAACTAAATCTACCATCAGAAAAAATGATAAGGTCAGAGATGAATATGTAGACGAACACGTTGTTTGGGGAGATGAGAAATTGCTTCAAGTTCGTTCAAGCGATGAAAGTAAAATCAATCCAGTTGAATCTGACGGCTGGCATTCTTTTATGCAGGACAACGTTTTATGTCGCAGTGCTGAAAGAGTGAAAAAGTTTTCTAAGATGGGGACATTGGATTCATGAAATCACAAGCATGAAGTCCTAATTAAAATGGCATCTAGAATTTATGGATGTTGATAAAACACAAAATTCCTGATTTATGGGAAAACTTGAATATTGATGGAAAGAAATAACACGGGAATTGTTTATGATATGTCTCTATACTTCATGCTGATTGTTTCAAGTTTGAATATTTACCAATATTCCATTTTTCTAAGTTCTTAAAAATGTTGTTGTTGATCAGCAAGCATGTTTAGTGAAATATTTGCACAGCAATCTGTGATTTTTTTCCTGGAACTGAGATAAAATCTACAGCGCTTGTTAAATAAAACTCAGTTCTTGATGTAGCTTCTAGAAAGAAACATCACTGGATGTCACATCTAAGCATTTGAAAGCTATTCAAATTTTTCTACAGGTCTGACCTTTCTAGGGTAGGACACTAGATTTGTTCATCAGGTTTCAAACCAGTCATCATAAACTCAGTGTTTATATGTGACATTTACGTTGATGTAATTTTCAGCTGGTGATTGAATAACTTCTACTTGGCCTGCAATATTGTGCTTTTATTCTAACACTTGTGTCATCACCATAGGATTTGGGAGAGAGGTGCAGCTTGAGCACCCAAAGGTCCTCAGAAGTCGAGCTATTGATTGATATCAATCTTACAAAGATTGGACAGGAATCTGAAAAGATGAAAAAAAAGGAATGTATAGCCAACCTTATGATACGTGATATGAGTAAGATTGTTCATCGATGAATTAATATATGAAATGTGAATAAACATATGGACACACTCATGCACAAACACACACACACACACACACACACATATATATAAGTGTGCGTATAAATAAATCTATATTTCAATTTATGTGTGTGAATGTCTGCATGTACACAAATATATGTATGAGTGTTTATGTGTATGTATGAATGCCTGTATGTATATAAACATATACATGAATATATAGATATATGTGTGTGCATGAATATATGTATATGTTCGTGTGAGTGTGTTTATAGAAAACCTCCACTTGGTTGAATAGGTATTAACTCTCGGACAATTTATAAGAATGACCCTAAAATTCAGTATGATCAAAAAAATCAAGATGGAAATATTTCGGCGCAGTTGAGTTACATACAATGTGATAAGGGTATATGCAATGAAAGTGAGGTTATATGATTTTAAGTATGCACAATTGAATGGATTCAGGATTTTATACGAATCCATAATTCAAAATGTGACTTGAAGGCAAACGTTTCCCTACTTTGAAGCGTTTTATAATTTTGAGGATTTCAGATTCTACAGCATTGAATTTGGTGAAGTTTAAAAGGAGAATTGGAATATCGGTAAGTGCCAGGCATTCTTCTAAATTCTGAGGAAAATAATTTTGAGCAGTTCCTGTTTGGTTGGTTTGTGAGTAAAGTGGAGAAGAGAGAAAGCATAAACAATGAATACTATTTTTTTTATATCTTTAGTTCGGTTTGGGAGATTTTTTTTTCAAATTGGGGGCTTGCTGCTTGCTAGAAAAATAATCCCTTAAAATGATTGAAGATGTTGGCATAAAAGATCTTTGGAAATCCATCGTAGGGGAAATTTGTCGTAGAAAGCCGTTTGGTTCTGGAAGGGGTCTGAAGTTAAGCTAGGAGAAATGGCGATATTTCAAAATGAGTTTGTCAAAAAAAGTGGAATAAAGACCGAATAGATGTATAAATATTAAACGAAAATTATAGAAATTATGATAGATGTATCAATTTATTGTATTCAGTGTGTAAGCGTATGTATATGTATGTTAGTGCGCTAGCGTTTTCTTTTAAAATAAGTCCATTAATCTAAACTCTATGATACACTTATGCCTATACACCAAGCATGTATATTCATACACAAACACATACACACACACGCATGCACACACACACAGAGCGAATCCACAACCTACTATATATATATATATATATATATATATATATATATATATATATATATATATATATATATATATATATATATATATATATATATATATATATATATATATATATATGTATATATATATATATGCGTGTGTGTGTTAAATCCCATGAACAACTCATGATCCCAACAGGGAAAATTCACGTATACCATAACATCAACTCTCAGATTTAAAAAAAAAAATCACACTGGAGAAAAATGAATTACATTAACAGATATTGGGAAATAATTGATTGAAATAACATAAATTTAGGAAAAACTTCTTTTTATATATTCCGTACTTAACGTTGAAAAGCTTCCTACGTGTGTGAGAGTGTGTCATTATAGATTGTGTTTCATTGGAAATGATCTCCCATCATACTTGGTTAATGTATCACTTGGCCTAGACAACGTAAATAAAATAAGCAATTAATAAAAATGGGTTTTTTACAGGAATCGAACCTGTCAGCGATATGTTAACCATTCCGAAGTACGTTGCTTTTACCATGGTACAAAACGGCAACTGACAATGCAGAGACTCAAAAAACTAGTTCCACTCTAAATTCTCATCTTGGTCATTTAGGTCTAATGGTTTCCATCAACGCAACGCGATTATTGGTTGTGTAGGATCATATACATCCATTCGCTTAACATTAATTTGCATTGAAGGAAAGGAGAGTTTCTGTATGATATTATGTAAGCTTCTGCCTTTTTAGGCTTCTTCAGTCGAATGATTCGATTTATTCGGCTCCATATTTGGGACTTATATATATATATATATATATATATATATATATATATATATATATATATATATATATATATCATACAACACACAGGCAAAATCTTAATCTTCTTTTGGTTTCATCAGTATTAGCCGTTATATATCGTATGCAATTAGATCTGTTCAAACAGCCGTATCTGGCGAGAGTATTTCTGTAGAATTCTAAAAAAAAATTTTCAGGGAAATTAGTCACATCTGAAATTTTTGGACACATTATCTTTTTAAAAGATTTTTTTTTATTTGAAACAAAGAATTTATATTCTTTTTTTTTTTTTTGTTTTTTGTTTTTTTCTTCCAGGAAGCTATTCAGGAACTGCTCGAACGCAATTCTTACTTTATGAAAAAAAAAATAATGAATTCTGTGAAAAAATGTGTCGTCTTTCTCTGCAATTTTTTTTTTTTCAAATTAATTATAATTCAGGCTTTTGATTTCAGGAAAAATGTTTTCTTTCCAGTCAACATCGAATAAAAATAGATTTTTTGATAATTTTTTATCGATTATTTTGATTATTCCGAAATTTTTGAATGTATATTTCTTCCAGTGCCTCGACAGAAACTCATATATGAATATTATAACAAACATGAATAATTAAATACAGTCAAATGATGAAGCATATTATCGAGATAAATTTTTCACGTATTTCCATATATTTTCCTCATTTTTTTTTGTTCATGTAAATCTCAATTTGCATACTTTATCTTTCCAAAAGTATGGCAGGTTGGAAATGGATTCAGACGACACAATACATTTTTTGCATCGCACATTTTATTATTGTAAATGACATTGTATGTCCCTTCGATATCCTGTAGTTGATATCCTGTGTCAGCTTAATATCTAAAGATACTTTGAAAACGAGCAATTCCAGATTTAAGTTTATCAATGATAAAACGAAGATTGTCGGAAATTGAACATTTTTTTTTTTTTTGTAGATTTCCACCAATGCAATTTGAATTTGAAAACGTTCCTTCCCGTCACTGATAATTAAACCGTTTAGAATATATGCGATAATTTTTGAAAATAAGTTTCCCTTTTTGTCCCAAGAATATCAGAAAATTTATGATTTGGAAAAATATTGAAAAATTGAAAACGGCACTTTCAAGATTGATCATGTTTTCAATATCAGGTATAGATTTCATGTTAAAAATTCCTGTTCAAATTTGTTCATGCCTATCACTTATAAAAGTATGTTATTATCTCTGTGTCTCTCGATTCACATACATTTGGTTGATAGCAAATGTATGTATGTGTGTGTGTGTGTGTGTGTTTGTGTATGCATAACTCAACACTCAACAGTTAATAACAATGTGTAAGTATATATATATATATATAGAGAGAGAGAGAGAGAGAAAGAGAAGGAGGGAGAGAAAGAGAAGGAGAGCGAGAAAGAGAGAGAGAGAGGCAGAGATATCAGATACTGTCAACTAGAACTGTCGACAAAACTGTCGAAATATATTTCTTCAGTTTTTAAGTTGATCCGGCTGCTTGGCTGGCTAGCTATGTATCATACGTACATATCACACTAATGTCGCTAGAGGGCTTAAATTCCAACACTGACTCCCTATTATGTTTAGATGAACAGTTGCTCTGTTAGTTGAAATTTCTATCCAAGAATAGTTCTCTTGGTCAGCAGGGGGTCAGTTTATGCCAAATTAGTCCTTAGTTGGTATTTTGCTACACCCATGCTTCTATTTTGGAAACTCCTGACTTTTCAATGAGCATTGGCCCAAAATAGTCATGGAAATGATATATTCTTATTTATTTAATCATCATCTTTTTAGAAAAGTGATAATCATTCATCCCTCCAACATGGTATGCGATCAAGAAACATTATTGAAATAGGATTTGAACTGGATGAGAATGTGATAGAGTTCGTTTTCTCTGCGTTTTACATATAATCCTACGCATAGCCACAGTAATGATAAAATGCATATTTATATACAAATATATTTGCACTTGAATCATCTATACGATCACATAAATATGTATTATTACATTAATACATGCATTCATATATGTGCAAATGTATATCAATGCATATCCTATTTATATATATTTGTATGTGTGTGCGCGTATATATATTCTAAAAAGGATGTATGTATGTACACATTATATATATATGTGTGTATGTGTGTGTGTGCGCGCACGCGCGTGCGCCCGTGCGTGCAACACTGTAGAACGAATAGATTGAGGCTATTTGCATGATGATTCAAGTTTTTATTCTCCATTGACAATATAATATAACGCAGTAATCTCCCCCGGTCTTTTCAAGAGATGATACATTTTCCGTCTCCTTAAGTGCATTTTACAGACCCATTGGGAGTGTAGGATGTAGAAGCAGTAGAAGTGCTTTCACTGCTCAACTGGATTTTAAATGCATATCCCCGAACTTTTCCCTTCTCCCCAGCTTCTTCCCGCGAAGATATATCGATGCATACCCAACGAAGGCTAAGCCGAATAGTGGTAAGTGCCTGGATCTCAAATATTTATGCAAGGCCAAATGCAGGGATAATTGAACACATAAATGTAGAGATATGAGGAAGAATAACTATGTCATCGGAGAGATAGTGGGGTAGATAGATAGATAGATAGATAGATAGATAGATAGATAGAGAGATAATTTCTCTCTTTCTGTCTTTCTTTCTCTCTCTCTCTCTCTATATATATATATGTATATATATATATTGATAGATAATTTCTCTCTTTCTCTTTTTCTCTCTCTGACTCTCTGTCTCTCTCTGTCTCTCTGTCTCTCTGTCTCTCTCTCTCTCTCTCTCTCTGCATATATATATATATATAGATAGATAGATAGATAGATAGATAGATAGATATTACTGATGTTCGAGTATAATAGTATATAAAAGTGGAGTTGAACAGTCACGGATAATTATCTTCCTTAGTACTAATGTACTAAAGGTAATGATATGCAGCCATAACAGAAGATAAAAATTGATGCCGGCTCAATAATAGTCCAAATTCAAGTGGGCGAGTCCATTGTTTCAAATAGTGGGCAAGAGATGATGATAGCAACAATAGTCGTAGAGAGAAACAAACAGGAAAAAAACATGGCTCAGTTTATGTCTTAACTTGATATTCCTATCCATTGGACCGATAGTCAGCTAGTATTTATACACTTAAGAAAAAAAAATTGAGATTTTTTCAGTGCTTAGAGCGAAACTCTCAAATCAATACCGCTGCTAAAGCTTGAAATAGTTTATCAAATTAATTGCAAGGGAAGGCAGAGAAATACAGCTACAATGAGGATGAAATGAAAACTATTACGGGTGGAAGGGTAGGCAGCAGGAGAGCGAAATAGATATGCATAATGGATATGATGTAAAATGTTTTCAGGCTTCGCAATAGTCTGATTGAATTTGGTTATTGCAATCTCGCACAGGAGAGATGCTCAACAGATCAAGGAGAGATCACAAGACAGCACAGTATCGAGAAAAAACAAGGGTTAGAATTATCATGAAATCTATGATAGAACTTGAATTATAACGTACTGACTATATAGCAGGTATGTCAGACAGTTGCTGGATATTGCAACTCACGATTTACAATGTGAGTTAATGCAGCTGTGCTATATTAGTGTAGGGTAGCGTCCATATAGATCTCTTGAAAATCTAGGCCTTTTAATGATCTGTGCAAAAAAAAAAAAAAGTAACTTACTCATTATTCATCCCTGTTTGAAATTTCTCAATAGATCACCCCAGACACAGCATCATTTCATTTTTTTTAAGTAACTCCTACATATAGTGACAGTATTAATCGTCCATATATCTTCTAATTACCAATGTACATTCTGATAACGATGATATATGCTGTGCCTTTTTCTTGCCTTTTGGCTCTGATTAAAGTGTAGTATCTGCACCACGGCCTTGTCCGAGATGTCAATACTGACACCAAACATTAAAATGGACCAGAGATTGGTTTGGCGGATGTACTCAAGACTGATTGATCTGGTGAAATGCTGCAGCAAATAAGGGGACACTGACGCTGTGCACTAATCGCATCAGGAACCTTTGGATTCGTCCTTGAGTTCTCTCTTTATCATTCTGCAAAGCTCCCGGGGAGCAGTTCACCCCGGGGAGTAGTGTTCCAATGCACTGATTCGGTCAGTTTGTGCTCGTCCGGACGCTTTTGCAACTTCGGTTGCAGTGGCTCTAGCTATTTGAGCGGGTGCTCTATCCCATGTTAAACCCAACCTTGTGTCACATCTTGCTTTTTCTGGGAGTGCAAGTTGATTGGATTTAGTAATAGTAATGAAAGATCACTGTATTGACAAGAACCAAGGCAAAGGAAAACATTTGGCTTTTGTCTATTTGCCTGACTGATAGATTGTTTGGCGGATCGGTACACTGAACATGGAATGCGCAGACACGAATCATCTAAGCATATTAATAGAACAGCACATTAAGGTGTTACTTCCAACCAAAAAATGGTTGGATTTCGCTTAAACCGGGTATATAAGGCTAATTTATTTGATGAGATAAAGAGAAAAAAATGATGGATACTGGATACAATGTGGAAAAATTAATTTCAACATTTTTAAATGTCGAATTCTCCGGTTGAATATATCGATTACAAATTAACTTTTTATTTGTGATCGGTATTCATAAAGATTCGCATGCAGTCTAAGATTAAAACCGACACAACGGATTCAATATTCACATGGGTGAACACTCATTAAAAGTTACATGGACAGTGAGTTACACCCGTTCTTGTACTTATTAATCAATCATACGTTTTTGGGCTAACTACGTGAGTGAGCCCTGTATTGGAAGAGAATAAATGCGTGGTATAAAATAACATTCATATAAAACATATTATGATAGCCAACCATATAAAATAAAATATCCAACTGCATATAATATGGCATAAGTTATGCATCAAAACCATTGCTGAACGGGAGTTGGGGTTCGATCAACCTTGGTAGGGTGCCATGTTATATAAGTGTTTTGATTTTAAATCTCCGAAACAGTTGGGGAACAACCGATGAAGAGAAAGTTTACACATAGTACAATAATATAAATGCATATGTAAGATATTTTTTGAATTTTTTTTCTCAAAAACTGAGGGAAATTATATAATATACATGAACAGATATAGGGTAATAAGTGTTTGAAGTGACAAACATTTTTGGAAAACACATTTTTCATGTAATAACTGTTTAAAACCATAGAGCTTCCTAGAATATATATATATATATATATATATATATATATATATATATATATATATATATATATATATATATATATGTATGTATGTGTGTGTTTTTGTGTGGGTGTGTGGGTGTGTGTGTGTGTTCGTGTGTGTGTGTGTGTGTGTGTGTGTGTATGCCTGCATTGGAAAACACATCAGTGTGACATACGTCAACATGACAGCATGAAGGAATAGTTTTCAATAATATATCAGGGATACTTCCTACTCGTTTATAAACTGTAGTGACAAAAGAATCAGTTACAACATAGTACTGGATGATTGACTACACCAGATAATGGATGTGTTACATACGTAAAGAGGTAGTGTTGCTGTGGTGAAGTAGCTGTGGCAACCATGTGACTTAGAAGGATTTGATACGTCTACATACATAACAATAAGGATTGGGTCTTATGAAAGGCAATAGTTTACCTATATTTTCCATTTCAGAGATAATGCTTATAGCCAAAAAAAAGGTTTATTTGATATTTCAAAGCTAATATCTCCATTGTTTGTTTTCTAGTTCAATATTTAGGTTAATATGAACTCTGTTGTTCTCAGATATATGATGCATATGCAGTCTTTTGAATCTGCTCTGTATATTTAAAAATCATATATATATATATATATATATATATATATATATATATATATATATATATATATATATATATATATATATATATATATATGTATATATATATATATATATTAAAATGTGCGTTGGTTGCGCATATGAGGTAACCGTAGTAGCCAATAATGTTCTTTCTCTCCTACCTATTTTCGAACGACCTTTCTTTTCTCCTCCTAACTTTCCCACCTTTATATATACCTATCTAACTTTCTTTTTCCCCTCTCTTTCCCTACTGTGTCTTTCTCAATTGTAGTGTTGATAGCAGCCATCAGCACTTCTGTTGTACACTTACGATAAATGCGAGAGGTGTGACGAACGTGGAAGATTTTTCATGTTCAATGATGTTTGAATCTTTGAATTTCGATATGGACGTCAATCCGACAAGATTACCCCGTATCAAAATGTTGTGCTCACTGAAGACATTCCAAGCAAACTATCTGCTTCGGGGAAAACCTCGAAAAAGAGCCTTTGATGGAATTACTTTTTATTGGCTGCAGAATGCAACACAATGATGTCAAGCCCAAATTCAAATTTAAGGCTGATTTTTTTAATACTGTAACGAGAACAGGAAAAAGAAAAATCCTCACCAAATTCGGATGAGTCAAAGTTAACATTCTCCAAATGAGATTGATCGGAAGCCATGTCTCTTACCAATCAAGCTTATTTGTGGATGTTTATGGGTATTTGTGTGCGTGTGCGTGTGCATGTGCACCTGTCCACGTGTTTGCATACATGTATGCGCAGTTTTAGACAGCAGTTTTATGTCAATCTAGTTTTGAGTAAAGATGATTGACGGAGATAAAATAACGAAATCATTCACTGGGTTAATTGTGTCAATCGATTTTTTAAAATACATTTATATCCCATGTTCCTAAAATGAAGATCTCATTTTGCTTTTTTTTTTTTTTTTTTTCAGGTCAAGGAAATTGTTAGATTTAATCGTTTTGATAATATTGTATTTCCCCAAGCATAATCAGGACTATTTCCGCAAAATTTTTGTTAAAAACTTGAAAATAATTATCATACAGATTTGCATACAAAAATTGTATAATCGAGATGATAAATTTTTTCATTGAAGTTGAGGCTCGATCAAAGTGTGTGTGGGGGGAAGAATTATCTATGGTTGTGCATTATACACGTCGAAATATTGTATCTAAGTTCATCAAATCTAGACACTTGTTCCCTCCGTCGTAAACACATGTGTTGACTAAGAATTTGAAAGAATATCCTTGTCCATTGTAATTAATCAAACATTTATCAATGTAAGACTTTGTGTAAATACACAGCTTTACTATAAATAGAAAAATCTATGTGTGTATGTGTATATGTTTGTGTTAGAGTGTATTTGAGTGTGTGACAGAGAGATAAAGAGGGAGAGAGTCAGTTTTTCTGCTATTCTAGAGACTGAGATTAAATAAAAATATAGAAATGGATGACGTAACAGAACATTATTTCTTAACTCTGAGGATATTCTGTCTTTAAGTACTTTCAACCTCGGCATTTTGAAATTTTGCTGTTTTGCCTTTTTGAGGTGACGTACTAACCAGTTCATTCACTAGGCTAAATGTATCTATTAGTTCTTAAATACTTTAAAATCATAGTTACTAAATTTTTTATCAGACGAGCTTTACTCCCTTATATAAAAGATCTATAATCATTTATGTCTCAGGAACTTATCTTTTAAGGTAAATAAAGTTGCTACTTCGGAAAGTTAAAAAGAAATAAAAACAAAAAGGCACAGTTTTAGACGATAAAACCCAAAAGTTTTTTACATGATCGGATTTTTACATTTTCTTTCTGTAAGTCAATTTTTTGTTACCTAAGTATCTTATTCTTATTTTGTTGTTGATTTAGTTTTCAACCTACCTGCCTTATTTAGTTGTTAACTTACTTTTTTTTTTTAAGAGAGATTTCCTTTCTTTCTCTTTTTTCATCTGGTGATAAAACTGTTCATGTCTAGAGGCAAAGGTTACTTACAGCTAATGTGCCTGTCAATGACCGTCAACTCCTTAGAACGGTGATTGAATATTGAACAGGCTGATACAGAGATTACTTAGTCTGTCCTGGAGGTGCTGAAAAGACATTGGAGATAGATAAAAAAAAATGTTGAAAAAAAGTTAACAGAAATAGAGATTGGGTAAGAGTGAGATATGGATAAAGTGGAGAAAAATGATCAAAATGATGTGGAGAGAAAAATGGAAGAAAGTATTTGCTTTGCAAGTATTCGAATCGTCTTTTTGAGTTTGATATTATTGTATTTTTGAGATTATAACTCTTTAGTTAGAGGACACTGACGCCATACATCACCCTCAAAAGCAAGAATGAAAAGATGAATAAGTAAAAGTAAAAAATGAATTGTATGTGTGAGAGAGAGAGAGAGAGAGAGACAGACAGACAGACGGAGAAAGAGAGAGACAGAGAGACAGAGAGATCCGAGAGTAACAAGAAAAGCAGAGAATATTCCTGCAAAATAAGGAACATACGTAAAAATAGATTTAGAATAGGTGGAGAGGAGTAAAAAAAAAAAAAGTGATATAAAGTAAGATGAGGAACTATGAAGTTAAAAATCAGTCTTTGATGGTAAATAAAGGTGGGAGGGGGACACGAAGTAGGAATGAGTGGATACGAAGGGAGAAAAAAAGCTGGAGAGAATAGTATGAATAAAGAATGAATGAAAAAATGAGGATAAGAAATAATGAAAGTATGAGCGAATGAAATAAGGAAAGTATGAAATAATGAGGGGAAGAAATGGAAGAAAAAATGGAAGAATGAGATGTGATATGGTACAGTTGGCTACTAATTAATCATCCTGCTGAAGAACTTTACTTTTCAGTGAGGAGCCGACGACTCCAGCCTGAGAAGTAGAATCTATGCAAATAATGATAATAATAATAATAATAATAATAATAATAAAAAAAATTAAAAAAAACAACGAATATCGAAACTTATACTAAGTCAAGACTTATAACATTTAAGGGAGACATATGATCTTTAATGTATGCAACCCCCCTCCCCAAGAAAAAGGCTTAGTGTTATTTCTTTAGTTCAACAATCAGGCAAATGTCATATCACTAGATAGATATCTCTGCAAGCCTGAATGGCTTGTCCTTGTGAGGCCATACCCTGGGTGGTAGGAGCTGGTGGGGCTCTTTGATTACCACTGTGCACATCGGTCTCAATGAACCCACCAAGGTATGGCGCTACCTTAAAAGAACCAAAAGGGCCGGTGGGGCTCTTGGGCTATTTCCGACTCACATCGGTCTTAACCAACCCACCAAGGTCTGGTACTACCTCCAAAGAACCAAAAACCCCAATCATGACAGTACAACCAAACCATTTTACCGCAAAAAACGGGGCACAGATCCAAGACCTGTGTGTCGTAACCGGCAGGTGTTCCCTTGTTAGCCACCAGGAGGGACCCGGTCGTCATCCTGTGACTGCTGGCCAAAATCTCGGCTCGTGTACCCTTAATGGCCTTCAAGAGGGACACAGTCGTCACACAGCTACTGTTGGCCAAAACTCGTATACCACTAGCGATATCCAGGGAAAGCGCAGTCCTCATGGGGCGACTGCTATAAAGAACAAGAGAAAGAGATGGACAAGGGAAGAGAATAGACTAGTTATGTACTGTTACTATAAAAGCAAGCCTTCAGTGCGATCTTATAGAGAGCGTATGCTCCAAATATGGAGGGAAAAATCTGCTGTGGAAGTATCGAACCAACGCCTTGCTGACCAAGTAAAGCAAATTCAAAAGAAGAAATGGTTGTCTGAGACTGAACTACTAGAGATTCGCATTAATGTAGAGAGAGATTCAGGTGACACATCTGAAAAATGCCCCCCCCCCAGCACAACTAGTACCAATAACAAAACTAGAATAATCCCCCATGAGACCCCCACAGTAAGCTACGCACCAGAGGGTGATGACGAGGCACCAACGGAAGAAGAGAAAACCAAAATACAAGCTTTGAAAGAGATCATGCGAGGAGAGAAAACAACACTCCCCTCCCTAAGAGACAAAGACAGAAAGAAAGTCGGAGAAGTGACCGAACAGGTCAACTGCCTCTTACAGCACATAGAAACAGACACCCTCCTAGAACTCAACAACCTAATTTATGCAGGGGCGAAAATGGTAGCACAAAGCTTCACAACACAAGATAGGAACCTGGGCAATAATAGGGAAGGGAAACCCAAATGGGAGAGAAGGTTACAAAGGCAGATCTCCCAACTACAGAGAGACGAAGTACTGCTTAGAAATACACCACACACAGACAGACCACGAGTAAGACTTTATAACAAATATAAGGTAGCGCAAAAAGGCATCGCAACTGTAGTCGAAGAGTTACACCAGAAAAGACTAGCTAAAGAGGCAAGACTAAAAAGATACAGACTAAGAACGGCCCAATACACACAAAACCGCACATTCCAAAACAATGAGAAAAAGTTTTACCAAGATTTAAATGGGGAAAGAAGGCAGGACATAAAACCAGATGCCATAGAGGTCAAGAACTATTGGAATAGCATATGGGGGCACCCAAAAAGACACAATGTAACACCGCAATGGTTAGGAAACATGAGAAAAGAACTAGAAGATATAGACAAGGGAGAACCAATTGTACTGAATGAAACCACATTGAAACATACTCTTAGGAAAGTAGCCAACTGGAAAGCACCGGGTCCCGACGGGATCCATGGGTATTGGTTCAAAAAGTTCACCACGTTACACGGCAGACTCACCCACCTACTCCAAAATTGTCTAAATGAAGGCAAAGCACCAGAATGGATGACTAAAGGCAGAACCACCCTCATCCAAAAAGACCTGGGGAAGGGGAACATAGCAAGCAACTATAGACCAATCACTTGCCTACCACTTATGTGGAAAATCCTGACCGGGCAAATAGCAGAGAGAATATACATGTCAATGGATAGAAGGGGGCTACTACCAGAAGAACAGAAAGGGTGTAGGATAGGAACCAAAGGGGCAAACGATTTACTCTACATAGACCAGATGATCTTAAAAGAAGTAAGGAAAAGGAGAAAGAATATCGCAATGGGATGGATAGATTACAAAAAGGCATACGATAAGATTCCACATAGCTGGATACTCGAATGCCTTAGAATGTTCAAAATTAGTGAACCGGTGGTTAAATTCATTGGTAATTCAATGAAAGACTGGAAAGTAGATTTGACAGCCGCAGGGGACAAACTAGCCGAGGTAGGGATAAAAAGGGGAATCTTCCAAGGAGACTCGTTGTCCCCACTATTATTTGTTCTAACAATGATACCGCTTAACAGAATCCTGAAAAACAGCAAAGGATACCACTTCTCTAAAACAAAAGGAAAGGTCAACCACTTAATGTACATGGACGAGATTAAATTGTTTGCAAAAAACAGGGGAGAGCTTGAGACTCTGTTCAACGAAGTAAGGGAATATAGTGAGGACATAGGAATGGAGTTTGGGATAGAAAAATGCGCAATCATGGTGATGCATAGAGGAAGGCTTTCAATGACTGAGGGAATTGAACTTCCGGACAACAACAAGATTAGGGCATTGACTGCACAAGACCGATACAAGTACCTAGGTGTCCTTGAATGTGACACGATAAAACGGGAAGAGATGAAGGAGAAAATTAAGAGAGAATACCTCAGAAGGATAAGGAAAATATTAGAAACCAAATTAAATAGCAGAAATCTAATAAAAGGAATGAACACCTGGGCTGTGTCAGTAGTTAGGTATACAGGACTATTCCTAGGATGGACAAAGGAAGAGCTCCAATCAATGGATAGGCGAACAAGGAAACTTATGACGATGCATAAAGCATTACACCCTAGGGATGATACAGATAGGCTATACGTTAAGAGAAAAGAAGGTGGTAGGGGGCTCATCAGCGTAGAAGATTGTGTCCAGAGAGCTAAAGTAGTCCTAGATAGATATGTGCAAACAAATAGTGAAGAAATCATAAAGAGCGCGAGGGATAGTGCAACAAACAATAAAGTAGAAAACAATGGAACAGTACAGCAAACTAGAAAAGAAAAGTGGGAAAGGAAAAAATTGTACGGCGAGTTTAAAAGACAGATAAAAGATATAGCAGACGAGAAATCATGGACGTGGTTACGAAAGGGAAACCTTAAGAGAGAAACAGAATCGCTCATCATGGCAGCCCAAAACAAAAGCATAAGGACAAACTACATAAAAGCAAAAATCGACAGAACACAGACAAACAGCAAATGCCGCATGTGCGGTGAAAGAGATGAGACAGTAAACCACATAACTAGTGAATGTAGCCAACTCGCCCAGAAGTAGTATAAGCATAGACACGATAGAGTAGCAACGATGATACACTGGGAACTAAGTAAACAAATGGGATTCAACCATGGGGAAAAGTGGTATCAGCACAAGCCAGAGGCAGTTTTGGAGAATGACAACCACAAACTACTGTGGGACTTTGACATCCAAACTGACCACTTCATCCAGGCAAGAAGGCCGGACTTAGTAATAGTAGACAAAAAAAGGAGGGCCTGCCAAATAGTAGACGTTGCTGTACCTGCAGACCATAGAGTAAAAAAGAAGGAGGGTGAGAAAAGGGAAAAATACCAGGACCAAGCAAGGGAGTTAAAGAAAATGTGGAACATGAAAACCAGGGTAGTACCGGTCATAGTGGGAGCACTAGGAACTGTCCCCAAAACGCTGAGGGAGAGACTGGAGGAGATCGGGATTAGGGGGAGGATAGAGACCGTACAGACCACAGCACTGCTGGGCACTGGACGGATACTGAGGAAGGTGCTAGAGATATAAGGACTGCAACGAATCGTAGCTCTGTCATGATATGCGAAAGAGAGAGGAGACGTTAGCTGAAGACCTGGGGAGACTTATTGTCACTCAGCCTTCAGCGATAACCACTGGGCAACCGGTGTGAAACTGTAAATCGCAGAATTACTGCGACCTATGAGTACTAGGAGAGGAGGGCTGGAGACTTGAGGAGACTTGCTGTCACTCAAACTCCAGCGGTTACCACCAGGCAACTGGTGTGAGATTCCAAATAATAATAATAATAATAATAATAATAATAATAATAATAATAATAATAATAATAATGATAATTATTATTATTATTATTGTTATTATTGTTATTGTTATTATTGTTATTATTATTATAGTGATGATGATGATGATGATGATGATGATGAACCAAATGATTTAAAGTTTTGCCTAAAATGTCTGTTCCGTTTTTGTTGGTATATAGAATTAGGAATATTTTGTTTCTAGCAACAGTTTTAGAAAAGATTGCTTTTGATTTTGTTCCGACCGACGCCAAAACACCGAGCTTTTTTTATTTTAATTCAACAAAAATGATCTTGGTAGTACATCAATGGCCCTGTTTTTTTGTTGTTTTTTTTTTGTTTTTTTTTTTTTACCAACTATAGGGCTTTGACGACTATTTGTTTTCCAAGGATATAAACAAAAAGCTACAAAAGACGGAAATTTTATGATGGCAAATTCTATGAGAATCCCGTCCGATTATGATGGCACTCCAGTTCTATTTTCTAGTTTGAGCAGTCAGTGGATTACTGGCAGTGGACAGATCGCAATGGTACATCTCACAAATAACGAGGACTTTTGTCTTGCAATGAATAACATATACACTCGTCACCATTTGGGGTTACCAAGTTGAAATAGTCATAAAGGTTTCCGTGAGAAAACTTTGAAAAGAAGAAAATGATACAGAAAGGAAAAAAAGAATAGAAAATAGGAAAACAAAGCTGGCAACAAGGCTCCAAGGGTTATGCTTTGTGCTGGATCATCTGGGACCACGTTTAAAACACAGAACCTGTACGGCACGAATTTTACTTCACAGTAGTAAAAAAGTGAAGCTTTTATTGAAGAAGATAGCCATTATCTTTTAGAGTTTGCCTATATTACTTTTAGTCCATGGTGTGTGGGGGGCGTTGAGACAAGATGAGAGATTGTAATCCTGGAGCGCTCTTCCAAGTATAGGGTATGAATAGGGTATGAATTGCGAATACACAGAAGAAAATGAAACTGATACACATACACACACACATATATATATATGTGTGTGTGCATGCGTGTGTTTGCGTATGTTTACTAAACATAATATATGAATGTTTACAATACATTAATGTATAACTATATATTGATGTGCAAACATATGACTACACGTATATATATATATATATATATATATATATATATATATATATATATACGAATATGCACGTATATATGTGTACATATGTATATATATACATATATAGAGATAGATAGATAGATAGATAGATAGATATGAGCGTGTAGATATATGAATATATGTGTGTGTTTGTGTGTGCGTATTAATATATAACTCAAAAACTTAAAAAATGGATGTTTTATGTAATCGTAAGAGGTAAAGTGATAAAAACGAAAATAGCCTAGCATCAAAACGAGGAAAGTTTCCTAAGTACTTAATTCTTTAGTGACTTACGTTCTCTTCCTCGCCTCCTCTCTTTTCATACAAGTACTCCTCCAATCACTTATTAACTCTCACTCAATTTCCCTCTTACGTGTCCATCTTTCTTTTCCTCCCTCTTATATCTCTGATTGGTTCATGGCTTTTTTTCTTTGAGGTAAGCAATGAGATCTGCCTGGAAAAATACTAAAAAAAATCCTATATTGGGAGAGCCGGCGATGCAGCTCTGATGTAACCCAGCCACCAATCAAAAGCATCTTTCCGTAGGGTTACTCAGCCAAGAGTAGCAATTCATTGAGCAGCCCTGTGTACTGTGTGAATGGTACAATCAAATTGAACGAACTAGCTACTTTTTAGGTGCACAACCACGGGCACGTATACTATATACAATAGGTATAAATATACTAATTTTTTCACGGAATTTCAATTGTTTTTTCTTCTTTCATATTCCTCCTTTTTTTTTCGATTAACTCACACTATCTCTCTTACAAGCTTTGTTGGTTCATGTCAACAGACATTATTTAAGAACAATCATTCTTTTTTTTTCTAATTAGTAGTCGTAATAGATATCTGATGTGTAGCACATTTGTTATTGAAGAAGAAACAAAGTCATTTTTTAATCATAAACCTTATAAGGCAGATTAATGGTTCATACAAAAAGTATCGAAAAGATAACCCGAATAGTAAGATGGAAGAAACATGTCCACTACATTTAACAGTATCCTTCAGGTGTACTATGTACGATATTTCCCTTCAAGTGGTTCGCCTTATCTGCAATTCCCTTTTCAGTGGTTCTTCAAAGCATCATTCAAATTCTGTTCTTGTTTACGTTGGCATGATTTTGGTTTTGAATTCTATGAGTGTCATAATATTCCAGTGGTAGATGAGTTTTTTGAGAAAAAAAAGGTTGATGCTAGAATCTACTTTAGGGAGAGAGGTAAAAGGGTTGAAGTATCAATTTCCGTGAATGTATGTGTTCACAGTATGGTTGAATTATTTTTTGATATGATTGTGTAGTAAGTGATGAGATGAATGTGTATAAGAGATGGGGAGTGTTGATTGATGTGATCCAAATCAAGATTAATGTACAAGTGCCCTGAATCTAACCCTCGTCTACTACGCAGTGAGAAGTGATGACCAGAATAAGAATCACATCAGTCTTCTGAAGACATGTATGAAACTGGTTAAAGCTGATTGAATTTTATCATACCTCAAAACCGTAACTAAAAAGTTTGACATACCTTCTACTTTTCTCAAATATCTATCCATCTATACATCTATATATCTACATATTATCGCGTCATCAACAGACAGCTGTTTCGATGTATTACATCTTTTCAGTGTGACGATACACTTTATCCCATCTAGTACCGCGAAGCAGAATTGAAATCCTCACATCTGATCCGGAGGCCGATATCCTACCTCTGGACAACGGAACTGGGTGATCTGTAGGGCTGAATTTAAGCATTATATCCTTTTTTACGCAGAAACTATCCCTATGGAAAAGCATTGCATAAGCTTCCGATGGATGAGTTACCTCACTTAAAGAGTGCTCAACCCTGAATAGAGAAGCATTATATATATATATATATATATATATATATATATATATATATATATGCCCGTGTGTGTATGTGTGTGCATGTGTGTGTTTGTGTGTGCGTGATAACATCGTATTATGCAAGAAATTAGGACTCAAAATAGATGAAAATATACGAAGATTACCAATCATGTACTGGATATAAAACATACTTCAGATTTCAATAAGTGCTCACTTTATCATAGCTTCTTGAGTCTGAATCAATAAACCTCTAAAGTGTTCAATTTGATAAGTGATCAAATAAATAAGTTCCATATTAAAAGTGAATTCTATTGTAAATCAAATATTTCTTGTGACATAAATAATCTCATGTACATCTAAGAAAAATTTGATATCATAAAAAACTGTAAAGGGGCTACCTCTATCCTAACTTACGATATCGGTTATGTTTATACAAGGGTTATTCATTAAAGATCGTATTCGATATTAACACTAGGCAATAGACTTGGCTTTTGCAGGAGGAAATAGTGAATATATTGGGTTCACAAAACTAAAGCTTCCTGGTTTGGTACATAAGATAACCAGAATTTACTTGACATATTTTACACTTAGGGTGGTCAACAGTCATCTTAATGAAAATTACTTCAATCAGGTGATATATATTGTTAATCAGATTATAAGCATCACCATGGGTCTTGATTCAGCGCCATACTTGGCTAATTCGTCTGAACATATATCTTCATGTTGTCTTATCTTAGTGATAATATGAAGCAATCTCATGCATTTCTTGGTTGTTGCGATTTATTGATGACCTATGTTGTTTCAATGACAAAAAAAGAATTTTTGTAGTGCTATTTATTCTGATAATCTCAAATGCAGTCAACTTTCCTAGATTTGAATAGTAAAATCGAAAATTGAGTGTTTGTCTATAAATTGTCAGACAAATGAGATTTATTCCCATCCCATATCGTACGTATGGCTTTTAAACAAGGAATGTTCAATCCCAGATATTTTATAAAACTTCACTCTCACAATATTTGAGGATAACACGATACACACGAAGATCCATTACTTTTAAACCGAAAATTGTTTTTCAGTTATAAAAAGGGTTGATCGTGATGGCGAACTTTGTAAGATTTTAAGACAATTCAATTTGCCACGACTAGAAATCTTGATTTCTTTGAAACTTATCAGTTTAATCATAATGAAGTAATAGAGAAGTTTTGTAGGAATATTAACATGAGTATAGAAAATAGAATGAATGACTAGTTTACATTGGATAATTTGATTGTAATGTTAGGGTATTCAGGTAATCAAAAGAAATGGATTTTGTCTCTATCAGTGTGGAAGATCATTGAATTGACTAGAACCAGTGAAAGAGACAACACTTGGTCTGGTCTATTTGTAGCTGAGCAGGATGGGAGTTAAAACACGAAGATTATTGATGAAATATTCCACATGGGTGTTAGTAACTGTTAAGATGCTATTTAGTTCTGTCTCAACAATATATATATATATATATATATATATATATATATATATATATATATATATATATATATATATAAGGCTATTGTAATGTAAGGAATTATACGTTGATTAAAGCAAGATGGTGTGAGACGCTGGTAAATAAATTTGAGGTTTATGCTCTTGAAACATTTTGTCAAAATCTTCAGTTGAATATGCTGTAGCAATTTTTCTGACTAACTAGTATTCTAGAAGATGATATCACGAATTGGTTTGCATGCAGTTCGAGATTAATACTGACATAACAGATTTGATGGGTGAACATTCAATACAATGACTGATCAATCATCAGCAAATACGTTTTTGACGTAACATACGTAAGTCCTTTGTCTCAAAAGATTAGGTAATGCATAATATACAAATACATCCATATGCAATACATAAAAAAATGCTCTATATAAAATCACAAACCATATATATCATGACATGGCCCTAATAATGAAGTTGAATTATATATCAAAATCATAGCTCAAAGGGAAGTGGTGTCTGATAAACATTGCGTGGAAGCAATGCAAATATGACAGTTTTATTTTCCAAATCCTCAAAAAGGTCACTCAATGATGATTGCATAACAAAAAGATTCCAACATAGTACCTTTAATATCTAATTTGGTGTAAATGATAAAAGAATAACTTCCTAAATTGCATCAACAGATATTGGGAAATGATTATTTGAAATGATATACATTTTTTGAAATTATATATTCAGTGTTTGAAGTCTTGAAACTTTGTATTCATAACACACACATATATTTATGTGTGTGTGTGTGTGTTTGTTTTTCTTTTAGGTTAACGCTTTTTATCTCAATACTCTGTTTTGCAGGCATTCCTATATATATATATATATATATATATATATATATATATACATTTACAGATATTCAGTATTTGAAGCTGTAAAGTTTCATATATATACATATATATATATATACATATATATATATACATATGTATATGTGCGTGCATGTGTGTGTGTGCATGTATGTGTGTTGAAAGCTATATATATATATATATATATATATATATAGTCATGATCATTCCTTCTTGAAAAGGCATTTTTGCAAGTTAAGCGTTTTTCCATCGAATCTTTTGTAAAACTTCACCTAAAATTAGATTCTGTTCCATCATAAGTACATTTCCGTATTAGAATATATATGTACATTCTTACATACATGTATGCATATGTGTGCATGTTTAAGTATATGCATAAATCCAGCGATATACAGATAGAGAGATATAAACAGAGGAAAGGGGGAGCTGGATATGTCTGTGATATATAATTGTGCATAGGTGTGCATGTGTAGCAGTAGACAAATACGCATGCTGATACAACAATTTTACTTACAGTCCTGTATTACATTGTTAAGACCATAGAAAAGAAAAGAGTTAAGAAAGAAGTCTCAACAATTGCTAAAATTGAATGAATAGAGACAAAAGTTACATAAAAAATAAAATTAGTAAATTCTTCCTCAAGCTTGAGCCCACAAATGAAATCATGTTCTTGATGCAATTCGCAAAACTTCGGGTCTAATTTGGCCTTCGCTCCCGAAATAGTCGATGGCTTAAACAGATTTAATATTTTCACGGCATGCGAATAGGTAAAAAGTTATACTTAATCGAAATGGTTTTAACGATATTACCGACAGACCAATATTGGCTAATATCTTTCGATTCAAACTTTTTGTATCGATATTCCTTTGTTTACTTTCATTTTTTATTTACTTTTTTCACCGAAACTGGGAGCAATTTGTGTTATAGTCCTGATAGTAAAATGAATACTATGAATAATGAACGTTATTTTCATTTTTGGCCCATGTTGAACATCCACTGTTTCCCCGCGTCTTCCATTTCATAAGACGAACTGAGTCCAATTTTATTTTTGTCAGAATCATTACTATTCTTCTTCTTCTTCTTCTTCTTCTTCTTCTTCTTCTTCTTCTTCTTCTTCTTCTTCTTCTTCTTCTTCTTCTTCTTCTTCTTCTTCTTCTTCTTCTTCTTCTTCTTCTCATCATTATTATTATTATTGTTATTATTATTATTATCATTATTATTAATATTTGCATTTTCACATCGGTTGCCAGGTGGTTACTGCTCGAGACTGAGTGGCAGCAAGTCTCCTCAAGTCTGTAGCCTCCACTTTACCCTCTCATATTCCACAGCTGTACTGTAGTTTATAGTTTCACACCAATTAACCCTAGGTTACTGCCGAAAGCTGATTGACAGTAAGTCTCCTTGGGGCTTCAGCTCTACTCTCATCTCATAACTCCCTCACCTATCACAACAGTGCAGTTGTTCGTACCTCCACCCCCATTTATGTTGATATTTTCGTTCTTGTCTTCCTTTTCTCCCTTCCTCAGTTAGATCGCTGCTAAAAGCTGGGGTTGTATATCTCATATTTCTGGCACTTTCCTCAGTATTTGTGCAGTTCCTAGTAGTACTGTGGTCTGCACTGTCTCAATTTTTCCTTTTACCTTTATTTCTTTCGATGCCACCTTCAGTGTCTCTGGTACAGTTCCAAGTGCATCTATTATTACGGGAACTACTCTGACGTTCATGTTCCATTACTTCTTCAGTTCTCTTGCCAGGTCCTGTTATCTTTTTTTTCGTTCCTTACTATCTTTCCTGCATACTTTGTGGTCTGTAGGAACGGCGACGTTTATTATTTGGCAGATTCTCCCTTTCATATCCACGATTACCAGCTCCAGTCATCTTGCCAGGGTGGGGTGGTCAGTTCGGATATCAGATTCCAAAAGTAAATTGTAATATCCATTCTCCAGAGCTATCTCCAGTTTATGCCGGTACCACTTTTCTGCGCGGTTAAATCCCATTCGTTAACTCAGTTCCACGTGAATCAGTATTGCTACTCAATTGTGTCTGTGTTTATACTCTTTCTGGGCTAATTGCCTACATTCGCTAATTATGTGATTCATGGGTTGAACTTCCCCCTGCATAGACAGCACTTGCTGTTTACCAGAGTTCTGATGCATTTGTTTTGGAATACCATAATGAGCAATTCTATTTCTCTATTTAGGTTTCCTTTTCGTAGCCATGTTCTTGTCTGCCATATCCTGCATCAATTTTTTTTGAATTAGCATATAATTTCTTCTCTTCCAATTTTTCGTTCGTTGTTCGTTGTGCTGACTTGGGCACATGATGTCTTTACTGTTTGCTTGCAAATACTTTTCTTGACCTGCATTCGTCCTCGGGAGAGTTTTTTCTTCAATAATTTCTTCTCTAACTAGCCGTTTCTAGGATTTAAGGCATTGTGCAGTGTCATACACTTCCTTGTTCAGCGGTCCATTGATTGGAGATCTTCCTTTGTCCATTCAAGGTTTGGTCCTGTGTATCTTATTTCCGATGCGGCCTATGTATTTCTGCTGTTTAATTTGGTCACTAATATCTTCCTTATCCTCCTAAGGTATTCTCTTCCTATTTTCTCATTCATTTCTTCCTGTTTTATCGTGCTCATTCGAGAACTCCCTGGCATTTGTATTGGTCTTGTGTGGTCAGTGATCTTCTTGCTCTCCGGGAGTTCGATCCCTTCTGCTGCATTATCATATTTGCATTTTTTTTTAATCCAAAACTCCATCCCATTGTCATCACTTTTCCTTCACTTTTTTGACCAGCGTCGTGTGCTTTCCCTTATTCATTTCGAATAGTTTTACCTCGTCCATTTACATAAGGTGGTTGACTTTTCCCTTCGTTTTGGAGAATTGGTATCTTTTCCTTTTTTTCAGGATTCTGTTCAGTGATATCATAGTTAAGACAAATGATAATAGAGACAGTGAGTCTCCCTGGAAGATTCCTCTATTATACTTACCTCCGCTAAATTTTCTCAAGCAAGTCATCCTCCCCCCCCCCGATTCTTCTCCCACATCCTCTGCTGATAGTAGTTCTCTTCTTTTGATAGATATCTATGTTCTGTCCGCTATCTGTCCAGTCAGCAGGATTTTTGACATAAGTCATAATCACGTGATTGGTCTATTATTATTATTATTATTATTATTATTATTATTATTATTATTATTATTATTATTATTATTGCTGTTGTTGTTGTTGTTGTCGTTGTTGCTTGCTTGTTTTGTCACGGTGGTCATTTCTGGAGACTGAATGTCACCAAGTCTCCTCAAGTCTCCAGCCTTCCTCTCAACCCTTGCGGTTTACATTTTCACATCGGATACCAGATGGTTATTGCTGAAGGCTTAGTTACAGTAAGTCCCTCAGGTCCCAAACTCTCAACTCATAACGGTTTCACTTATCATAGATGCACTGTGATTTGCACCATCTCCAACACGTCCTTTTCCTTGCTTTTAAGCCATTGCTAACCACCTTTGGTCCTAGATTTCATGTTCCCAGTAGTCTGTTCATTATTCCCACAGACCTCTACTTTTATTGCTCTTTCTTTATCTTTCATGTTTTACGTATCCTTTTGTCCCTTTGCCAGGTACTAGTGGTTCTCTAACTTCTAACTTTCTTTTGGATTCGCTCTGTGATCTGCAGGAACCGCCACGTCTGATATTTTGCAGGTTCTCTTTCTTTTGTCAACGACTGCAAAGTCTGGTCTTTTCGCTTGGATGGGGTGGTGAGTTTGGATGTCAATGTCCCCGAGTGATATTCAGCTTCTGCTCTCCAGGACTGTCCCCGGTTTGAGTTGATACTATTTGTCTGCTTAGTAGAATCATTGACGTCTACTTCATGAGACCTTGATGCTTGGTGAATGTTTTTGTACCGTTTCTGGTCTCAGTAATAGCATTCAGTGATTATGTGAGCCAAAGTCTCGTCTCTTTCTCAACATAGACACAATTTGCTATCTGTTTGTATGATGCCAATGTTTCCCTTTGCGTAAGCATGATCCTTCGTCTGCGTCCTCTAAATTCCACAGGTATTTTCTTTCCGTTGAAGATTTCTTTCTCTGTTATCTGCTGAACTGCTATTTCATCTACACCTTCCCTTTATTGCTTGATGAACTACTTCATAGGAATTTTATAATATCTCCACTATTTGCTTGCAAATACTTTTCTGATTCAGTTTTGCCTTTTAGACAATCATCTCTGTTGATTAGTCCATTACTGCATTCTTTCCTCCTTACATAACGTCTATTTGCATCATTGCTTGAGCGTAAAGCCTTGTGTATTGTCATAAGCTTCCTTGTTCATTGGTCGGAGTTCTTCTTTTGTCCATCTAAGGGATAGACAAGTGTATCTAACTACCAATACTGCCCATTCGTCCATTTGTTTTATTGGCTTTATGGTATTTAGCTTAGTTTCTAATATTTTTCATATCCTCCTGAGGTATTCTCTTCTATTTCCTTTTTCATTCCTTTCCGTTTTATCGTGTCATATTCAAAAACTCCCGCATATTTTCATTGGCCTCGGATAGGTTGATCTATGATTGCTTGCCTGGTTCCCCTTCTCTGTGTCCTTTTCGATCGGATTCATTCTACTTTTGGTCATTCATTTTTCGAACTCACCTCTATCCAGAGAACTTTGGAGATGTTGGATGAGTCGTTTATGTAATACGGTGAATATGTTCACTCTCATCCCTTTAAATGCTATATAGCCATTCTGAAGCATCATCGTGTCCCCGAATGTCATTCCAACCTCTGCGGCAGTTTTATGTACTGTCTTCTTTTACCACTTAGGTCAAGGTACAATTTTCTTTTGCTGTTTTTGAGAGTGCAATTCTCCTGTGTATCGGGCAGTCACTTATGTATATCTTTTTAGTTTTGTTTATTTGGCTCGTCTTTCATTTGGTAAATTTCTTCTGCTGCTACTGGCAGTTGTATTTACCCCATAGTATTGAAACTGGTGTTAATAATCTATCATTTCTCTGTAGTTGGGGGATCAGTTTTCTAAATCTCATTTCCAAAGTTGGGTTTTTGTTCCGGTTTTCCCAGGTTTCTCGTTGCGTTGTAATGAGGTCCGTTACCATTTTTGCCACCAAAGATCAGGCAGTTGTGCTCAGTTATGCCGTCAGTTCCAATATGCTGTAAGTAGCACTTAGCTTG
Organism: Thysanoteuthis rhombus; assembly: GCA_963457665.1. Classification (NCBI taxonomy): domain Eukaryota; kingdom Metazoa; phylum Mollusca; class Cephalopoda; order Oegopsida; family Thysanoteuthidae; genus Thysanoteuthis; species Thysanoteuthis major. The sequence goes on from OY735201.1 coordinate 27,718,648, forward strand.
TTCAATTGACTCTTTCACTTTACTCCTGTTTCAAAATCACAAAATACATTTACTGATATAAACAGGGAAATACAAAAGTAGGTTTAAAGATGAACAGAAAAAAGACAGTCATTATGCTTAACGATAAACACCCCGAGAAGACCTTAAGGGTAAAGAGTGTGACGCTAGAAGAGATTGGGTGGCATCTGCGATTCCGAATCAAGAACCAAAACTCATTCTCTACACCGATCTTTTCCGCAGTATGTTTGTTGCAAACTAGTCGGTCAGTATCGGTCATTCAATTGATGTATTTTTTATTGAATGATATATTGTTGCTGTCGATATTTTTTGCCACTATTTACCATAATCCTAGATGTTGTTGCCTTCTATCCCAATTTCGTAGTATATGAATATATGAACTGCAAGGATCAGTAAAATATGAATTTCGGTTCAGAATCGAATAAGTGAATGAACCACTCTATGTACAACGGGCTTTGAAATCATCTTTCAGAGCTGACAGGAAGTCATTGGGAATGAACATACATGGAGAATATTTCAACTACTTTGCCGATTTGCTGATGAAATTTCCACAGCATCAGAAGTACCGGGAAATGGCAAAATACGTCGACTGATCCGGAAAAAAAAATATAAAAAATTGGTTCAAAGGAAAACAGAAAAGAGAAAGAGATAGTGTTCATCGACAGAGTCCCTTGGGAGGACATTAAGGCCATGAAATAAAATACTATGACCCACTTCTCAAAGCGTTCAAATTAACGGATCATTTTTTTCCACCTTTAGGGTCAAAATGCACGGGATTTCTTCTTCACTTTGTGGGGTGAAGATCGAGCAGAACTTTTTCCACTTTTAGGGAACGAGATTAAAGGGATTTTTTTCACTTATAGGTGTCAAAATCGTTGGCAAGCCTTTCTTCGATTCAAGAGGTCAGAATCAGGGAATATTTTTCCCCTCTCCGTAGTCCGAATTGAAGGGTAATTTTCTTCCCATCTTAGGAATCAAAATGGAGGGAGACTTTCTTTCAACTTTAAAGGTCAATATTGACAAGGGAGATTTATTCTTCACTTAGATGGGCAGAAATCCGGATCTTTATTTTACTTTCGGGGGTTGAAATCAAAGTTCTTTTTTTAAATGTATGGACAAAAAACTGAAGGAAGGCTCCCATTTTCTCTTTTGGGGGCCAAAATCAATGGATATCGATGGAGAAATCCTCTTTGGGCTCTTAGTGGTTGTGATTTATTTTGGTTCTTTAGTTTCAGGGGTTAAAATCGGAGAGAGATTTTTTTTCTTTTTCCAGAGGTTAAAATTGAGCAGTAATTTTTTGATGGATTGAAATCAAGGGTGAGGTATCCTTTCTTCTATTTGAGGGCACAAAACTGTCAGGAGTTTCATTTTTTACTCACGGGGGCCAAAATTGAGGGCAATATTTTATTCACTTATAGGGATCTAAGAATGGAAGCACCCTTTTCAACATTTAAGAGTTGAAATCAAAGTAATTTTTTATACATAAAGGTACAAAACCGAAAAAGGGATCTTTTTCTGCTGTTTCCGAGGTTGGAATGCAAGGAATGTCTTTCACTTTTAGTGGTCCGAATCGGAGAGGAATTTTTTTTTCATTTTCACGGATCGATACATATTAAAAGATATTTTCTTTCCTATTTTGTGTAAAGATTCGATAGACAACAATTATTTTTCAGTCTCGAGCATCCGATTGAGAAGAGGAGGAATTTTTTTTTTCAACTTTATGGTGAAATCCACAGGATTTTATTTATTTATAGTGGTCAATATCGAAAGGGATGATTTTTTAACTTTTGCTAATCAATTTACATCGTCTTTTAGGTTGGGTTTTTAGTCTAGTCAACTAAATGTGCAATCGTAAGATCAATTGCTTTGTCAGATTAGTCGTTGTTCAGCCGAGTCTCCTAATTCCTTTTTAGTAGTTCTGGCATCAATCCTTCCTGATCAACCAGGTGCAAGGATGATGACACATCAATTACTCTCTTATTGTTTCTTGCATGTACAATCATGACTCTCTTGATTCGGCTTAGTTTTTTTCATTCTTCAGTTTTTTTTTATTTCAATAAAACCTCCCATCCCTCTCTTTTCCATTTTATTTGTTGGATGGATAGGAGAGAAAACCGAACTGATTTCTACACGATGATCCATGCCCTTCGTGTAATGGTTTGGTTTTTAATTCAGTTGCAGCAAGTATTTCACTTTTGATATCATCTGCCATATCGCCTGGAGTGAGAATGTTGTAAAGTTTTTATTTCGACTGACACAGTTGAAACCGATTCCCATTCCGCTCTACAACTGCAAGGATAGCCTGAAACTTTCATTCTCTTGTGGATATCTATGATTTACCGAGTGATTTTACCGCAGTTAGTCTGCAGGCACTGGTGTTTATCCAGCTCAACTCCGTATGTGGATCACTGATGGCAAGCATTTCTTCCTAGAGATTCTGATGATGTCGGGAGAACTCTTCTATGAATTATTGATGATTTATTCAAAAGCCATGTGTGTGCATATTCATATTTCATATTGTCACTTGATGTTACTCCAATTAAAACTTTAAAACATTGCTGAGAGTAATCCGTAATACGATGCATACACATATAGAAAAATGGGATAATCTTGCATGTCCTGACTGCTACTGCTGAAGATTTAATATCGAGAATTGACTGTAATTCTTTATGTCATAGTATGATTTATGATTTCTTCAGTCCAAAACCTTCCGCACTTTTTCAACATGTATCTCGTCTTCTTTCTAGCTGTTCAGTCATTAGTTCCTTATTTCAAAAACCTGCACAGTAGTTTTGATATCGAATATTCAGGCCTATCTACAGCTCATCAAGACATTAATGTCTCTTGGACTGTCCCAAATCTACCTACAATTATTTAGCCGTATTTAGGATTTTACACTTTATCATTCTCTCTATTCCTATTTGCCGTGAGGTCTGCAACAAAGATCATATTATTGAAAGAAAGTTTAATTTTGCTGGTAACTTTGTGGTTTCGGGTTTTTGTTTTTTTTTTCATCTTATTATTTAACCGATATATGCAATTTTCGTAGAAACTCTTATATTGAAATTCTGTGTTAGCTCGTTAATAAAGTGGGAACACATTTCGGAAGTGGAAGAGAAATGACTGACAAATGAGCAAAAGATAAGGATATTAAAAGGAAATACGTCTAGAAAAATTTAAAGGGTAAAAAAACAATAGAGAAAAAAGGAGAATAAGAAGGAAAGAAAGAAAAAGATGAAGAATATCTATGGGAAAAATAGAATGAAAAAGTGGCTAAAATGAACGAAGGAAGAAAACTGAAGAGAAAAAAACTTAAAAAGTCTTATCAGATATTTTTACATTATTCATGACAAATCGAACTCAATAAAAAAAACCTGGATGTAAATTTGCCACCAAAGTGTCCCATATATATTCTAGGTGCATACTTACTCAATATTCATAACAAATTGATTTTCAATCGATACAGAGAGATGAACCCTTTTCTATTTTGCTTTTTTTTTTATTACTCCAGGACATGGGGAGAAGAGCAAAAAGATAATATCTTGGATTAGTTAAAAAGTCATTGTATATATATATATATATATATATATATATATATGTGTGTGTGTGTGTGTGTGTGTGTGTGTGTGTGTATATAATCATAGACAAAAGAACATCCAGTCATATAATAGAGAACATATAGGTGCATATTGAAATCCAAATTGTTGGGAGAAAATTTGGTAATACTGACCACCTATAGGAAGCAGTTAGAGATGAATGGAACAGCGTTGGATAAGTTCACAGTAAATAACTATAAGATAGCCTTACCATACGGTCCATTTACCTGGACATAAAAAAAGGGAATCACTTGTCCATACTAAAAGTACTTTTTATATCCGGTCGTATAACTTGTCAGATATCATCGTTATCAGTTTTATATCGTCTATCGGTGGACAGAGACCCTCCCAAGGATTGGCCAGACTTCTCTATCATGGGTGTTGCAGGGCCAGTACTTTTTGAATTTGTCAAGTTCGTCTCTCCATCTTGTATTCTGCTGACCTTAGTTCTGCATGCAATATCTGGGGATTCAGTTGTGAACTGTGATGTCAATTGGCTGTCTGCCATTCTTGCAACATTACTAGCCCATTGCCATTTGAGTTTTTCAAGAGATTTTACGATGGCTCCGACACCTGTTTCTTTTGTGATTCATTGTGCTGTCTTGTGATTGCTCTGTGTGATGTCAACCATGATTCTCTAACGCGAAAAGTTGAATTTTCGACATTTATGTATAGATGTTAGAATAAAATTGTAATCGTCAAAAATTTGTTTAAGGATCCCAGAGTGTGTATATATATATATATATATATATATATATATATATATATATATATATATATATATATATATATGTATAATTATTGTGTCATCCACAGACAGCTGTTTCGATGTATTACATCTCTTCTGTGTGGCTATAGACTTTTCATTATCCTATCCAGTTCCACGAGGCAGAATTGAAACCTTCACTTTATAGCCCGTACACTGGTATCTTACCACTCGGCTACGGAACTGCACTGGCTGTGAGGCTTGATTTAATTGATATATTTCAATTACACTGAAATTCCTCATCCACCAGAGTACTCAATTCCTATAGAAGACTATTGCATGAGCTTACAGTGGATGAGTTACCACACTTAGAGAGTGCTCAACCCTGAATAGAGGGGCATTATATATATATATATATATATATATATATATATATATATATATATATATATATATATACATGTATGCTTAGGACAGTTTGTGTATCCATTTGTAGCCCAAGATCTGGGTTAGCAGCCATGCAGTCGGATCTCGTAAGCTCTGCTATGTGGCAGTCTTTCATTGTTATCGAGAGAGTATTCGAGTCCAATATTAAACCACAATTTGCTATAACCAATACAATAATTGGGTCTCCTTGGATCGCCTGAGAAATGGAGACAAAATAATTTGCCTTGTGTGTGATGGGACACGGGGGTAATCTTTCCAGACATATTCAATGGATGTTTTGATACAAGGTGCTCTAAGGAAGTTGTGCATCTTATATCATGAGACAGACCCCTAAACTGATCGAAAATTAGGTTCGATTCTCGTTTGGAGACATTTTAAGGAATATGTGAAATCTCCTGTGGGACATGGGGAATGCTGGTGAACTTGATAGATGAAAACATTGATTCATGTGTTCGAATCCCCTTTTTCCTCAGCATCTGATATGGAAATACATCTGTGAATGCGTTATATATCGATTCATACAAGAAGGGCATCTATTCTGTCTTTGCAGACAAAGGAACATCCCTTGGGCGAAGCGTATGGATGGCGAGTTGTCAAAATCCCCACTCGACTTTGTAGATGAAGACCAGTGGAAAACAGGGAACGATTTGTCTGGCATTAGTTTAGCTGTTGGAAAGACGTTAATTTGTGCATCAAAACTATTTAACGGGGTCACACTCCCTGGTCCTATCCTTGTCTTGTTTTGATGTTGTTGTTTTTCAATGCTAAACAGCCCATTTTCCCCTCGGCCGTGGAGTGATGGTTAGATTCATGCTTTTCCAAATGACATCAGTGTTAATTGAACATAAACAACTCAGACCAGGTTTTGAACTCGTGTCACCGAATCCATCGCCTGTACCGTTAACGCTGCAACCATTACACCTAACATGATAATTTTAGGAATATGGAATTCTTAGAGTTAAACTCTGAGAGTATAGCTCAAACCCTTCGGTAGTACATCTTTTTTATTCTGTTTCTCATGAGTGCATTTTGGATTTATAGATACATGCATATTTCTTGAGCAGCATTTTTCTTATGAGAAAACCCTATGAAATTAACCATTTTTGTATGCAAGGTATTCCATACATGTTTACAAAATCTTTCAACTTATCTTTCAGAGTTCAATGCCCTCTTGTATATTCATTGGATTGTCGTAGCCTTTTCTTTCATCTCATCATGTCCTCTCGTCTTCTATCTTTCGATTTTTCTGTTCATTCCTTCTGATAAACTTTCTGCAGTTTCTTTATCACCTTTTTTACTGGAATCTTCTCATGTAGATAAAATACATACACGCAACCATACAAACATCAACAAACACATACATGCATACGTACATACATCATTCCATTTATGCATATATACACGCGTACATACATATTTTGAGAGCTGATTTTTCTTATAAACACACCCCATCCTCGGTTGTTTGTGAGTTCTCCAATACATATTTTTATATTCTCATTTCTTCCTGTCCTTTTCGTCTCTTTCTTCGAGAAAAACCTTTCTGTTCCTTTTTTTTAATTCCTTTTTTATTGAGATGCTCTCATGTCAAGATAACTTTGTGGTGCCAGCGTGTCGAGGAGCAGACTTGATCGCTTGCTCTTTGTTATTGACAGACGGATGTGTCAACACACCAAGACAAGGCAACATGGCCGCGCGCAGTTTGTTCACTGAAGCAAATAGGAGTGCTTCGCCTTACCAATACATGGCTTGATTCATGCAAACGCTGGGCAACCTCATCACCTGATAACATATGCTTGACTGCTCGCAGACGTGTTTGAAAAGAGCACTGATTACAAGGAGGTAAGATCAAAGGGATATTATTATTAATATTGTTATTATTATTATTATTATTATTATTATTATTATTATTATTATTATTATTATTATTACTACTACTACTACTAAACATTCTACTACTACCACTACTACTACTAATAGTGATAATAATAATATAATGATAATAATATCTCTTTGATTTGGGGTCCCTCTATTCAGTGCTCTTCATGTAATAATGATAATAATACTAACAAGGATGATGATATCAGACTAGTACCAAACACACTGAAAACAAGATTGGGAGAATTGGGAATAAGAGGAATGATTGTGACTACACAGGCCCCAGCAATACTAAGGGGTTGCACGAATAGTGAGGACAGATCTGCAAATATGAGACCTCACGATTCTTAGCTAATAGACATGGACGAACAGCCCAGAAAAGGGCATGGTTTGGACGATACAATTCACAGTGCTGCCGAGACAGGTGAAGAAGATATGGGAAGAGGGCTGGAGAACTGTCACTCATACTCAAGCAATAACCACCGGGCTGCTGCGGACTGTGTCAGTGCGAAGAGAAGAGCTGGACATCTGGGAAGAGTTTCTATGAATCAGTCCCCAACTTTGACCACAAGGTAACTGGTGTAAAATGCAAATACAGAAGATGCTGCAAGTGCTAGTTATTATGGTAAGCATCATCATCATCATCATCACTATCATCATGACTATTTTGATAAAACTGACCAAAATAAAAAGATTTGAAAAATGTATTTTTATGAATGGAAAAAAATCCACTAAAATCTATTTGAATTTCAATGCTGAAGACTTCTAAAATACCTGATAATATCCGTTTTGAAGGGGGCATTTCAATATATATATATATATATATATATATATATATATATATATATATATATAGAGAGAGAGAGAGAGAGAGAGAGAGAGAGAGAGAGGGGGGGGGGAGAACGAAATATCTGGAGAGCGTCTAAACATGTAAGGAATATTTCAAAAAGATCTATTCATTTCGGTCAATGTTTCCCTAAAATGTTCATGGATATTATGTTTTGCACAAAAGTAAATAACATCGTATTATGTATCAATTTTTCTTCTTGGGGTCATCAGTTGTTTGCCATATAGCTCTGTGTGTGTGTGTGTTAGTTTGTGACTGTGGGTGTGTGTGTGTGACACCGATTTGGTGAAATTGCCCGATAGGCATACTTCATTCATTTGTGAACAAAGCCTCAATCTGAATGGCCATCGACTGTCTCATCAAGTTCCCCTCAATCTCGTCCAGGGTTACGACTATATTTTTGCAAAGCCAAAAGTCACAGGGAGATAAATCTGGACAGTCGCGTACAACGAGCTAGAGACTTGAACATTGAGCAAGCTCGGTCATTGCAGATATGACAGTCGCATACCTGATCGCTAAGGGTGGTTTCACAACCACCAAAGCAATCCAACAGAATATCATCTGTTTACGCATCTGCAATAATTTCCTTGTTTTATCAAATATACAATGAATATTCATTTGGGACAAAATGGGACAAATTACTGCCCTAATTTAGTGAGTTCGATTTGATAATGTTTGTTCTAGATACAATTCAGCTCAATAAATAGGCTCAAATGTATTTAGTTTTAAATTATCATATTCATGTTTTCTAAGTTAGCCAGCGTTAGGCACCTGATGAGACCCTCATCTCAAACAAAATGCAGCGCATATGATTATTTCAGCATCGGATCGAATGACCTACGTTCTGTCTCAGCAAACGATAGAAATACCCATCTGAGGTGCATGTCTGGACGGAACGTTTCGAATGCTCAGTCGTCAAAATTGTCTTCTTGGCCTTGTTAATGTAGTCCAGACGCGAAACAGATCTATACATCACGAATAAGCTTAACCAGTTCCGTTTGAATACTGAGGCGTCAACTTGTGCTATCTTATGCTACAACTTCTAAGGTCGACAAATCCAAAATAATCAGATTTATTTGAAACCATCAAGCACAACTAAAAACCTAGTTCAACATAGGTGCCTTCAGTGTTAAAGTGATTCTAGCTGCCTGGCTACCTATGTGCCACAGGTGCAGGCCAAGTCAATAGACATACTAGGTAAAATGTAAACATCTACTAGTTATTAAGTGTTTTAAGAAATGGATATAAGTGATCCAACAGAATGATCATAAATTGTGTTATATTGAATAAAAACCTATTTGAAATGATCTCCCGTATATACTCGGTTAATGTCAAATCACTTCCCCTGGACAATGTGGATAGAATGAACCATAACTACATCCAAACGAAATTCTCGTCTCGTTTATTCTCGGTCTATTCGCTTCTTTACTCCTCGAGAGATATCTATTGCGTTGAAAGAATTTGGATGAAATATACTCGTTTGAGTCATCGTATTACCGGCAGCTGTTCAGAACATCGCTACGTTGAAACAGCTACCCTATTAGTGACAGGCTCGATTCCTGCACTAACGTAATTTTCTCCAGTGGTTTATTCTATTTATGTTGGGATACAATATTATTTCAAGTCTTATATTGTATGATGATAGTTATTATGTTTTGAAAAATACTCTATATTTTCCAAAGTAACTTCCAAAATTATTTTAGGGTATTCAAAGTACAAGTTACTATCACATTGAATAGATTCCTTAGTTTGTGCTCGGATGGATTTACGCTTTCTTTGAGGAAAATATGATTTTTTATTTTCAAACAAAAGATGAGAATTGTAACTTATTTGTTGATCAACATTTTTCCTTATTATCAATTTCTCATCCCCAACATGGCAGATGCCAAAAGATATGAGTCACACGACGGTTTTTATTAAATAACTAATCTAACCAGTTTTATTTTTTGGAGTTGATTGAATAGAGTTCAGTAACCATTGTTGTGTCGGTATTGTTTTGCCTGTCTCCAAAGTGATGTGCCTTCGGTGCCAAGACATAACACTTGGATGTTATCACAGCAGCACCAATATATTGTCTGCTCGATGTGTCCTGTTATATATATATATATATATATATATATATATATATATATATATATATATATATATATATATATATTCGAGAAAAAAATCAAGAGTGATAAACAATAATTTACCAGTAAAAATTACATTAGTATCAGTTCATCAGATGAACTGTCTCTCAAAGGATATCCATACCTTCATAAGTACGTTTTCTGATGACAAAATTATTTACTCCCCTGTAGTGACTGATGAATCTGGAGAGCTACTTATGTGGGACCTCGTCATTTTACAACTAAGAGCCCGACGTATTCAGATGAAATTTCATCCTGAAGAATGCTAGGTAACGTACCTACGTAAGAAGAACACAAGAATGAAACTACGTCATAATTAAAGATGACAGAACATAAGACACACAGCAGGAAGCTACAGGGCTAAGAGATCATAAGGCGTTAATGTAAATAACTCACTTAACTTCACTGCGCAATTTAATACAGCAAATAAAACACTTGTCTTCATACGACACTAATTTGAGTTCATTGATGAGTAGAAGTTCTTACTACTTAACGAGTCTTTGATACGCTCCTCCCTCGAGTTTGCTTCCTGCACATGATCTCCTTACCTAGACCACAACTCAGATGCAATAGAAAGTGAAGAGGAGCGCCTGAAAGATTAATACAGCTTAATCTAGACGCCATGGAAAACAGAAGATAATGTTTCTGACCTAGTAGGGGTCTATAAAACCCAAGACTACGTACATAGATTGCATAATAACGTTCATGGCTCGAAAAACCCTAATCAGGAAATCCTTACATCATTTATCTGTTATTACACCAGCCACAAACCACCATAAACTACTAATTCAGACTTCCACTCATGTTGGAAAATGTGAAAAAAACACACGTGAAAGGTCACACCAGTAAAATATTCTGATATCGACCATACATAATTAATTAAATCAATTCTTATCGGTTAAATACCATGCAAACTAAACAGAAGCTAGCTTGATGATGGGATAAATGCTGCAAAAAGAATGCTTATTTCAAATACATTCATATAATTGCCGTGTGGGAATCCACAGATACATTGGAACTTTATTTTTATGAATGTAAAAAGAAGCAAAGGGAGAAAAAGGAAATTGCACCATTGATTATTTAGATACATTATTCATCTTCAACTTTTTTCACCTTTGGTACCTCAAGCAACCCAGCTTAACCACTTTCCTCGTTGAAAGGCTGATGAATAGTTGTTTTGTTTCTTTGCCATGGAATAAGGCTGGTAGACGTATGTTAAGAAAAGTGTCTTGATGTTCAAAAAGTAAAAGATAGAAACACCAAAACATGACAAGTTTAAGATGAAAACTAAAATAGGCTACGAAAGCAAGAAAAGAGTCAAAATGACTCAAACTAGTTAGAAGCACTGTAACAGAGAGCAATAAGAGATTTTTAAAATATTAACGTCGTGTATAGTGGAGCAGATATATAGCATTTTGGGGCCGATGTGTGCGCTTCTTGGAAAAAAGGGAAACTTGACCGACGAGGAAGGGTTGCTAGATTTTTTTAAAGTGAAAAGTATCATGTCACTCCAATGGTGCCTGCTCAAAAACTGAACGTTAAAGATAACACCAACAAAAACATTCCCAGTCATCATCAGTAGATACATCGGTGATGCGTTTTAGTTTCTGTTTTTCTTTATATTTCCTCTAAAATAAGACGAACCATCGAAATCTTTCCGGAAGTTCTCGTATTCTAAGCATTTCAAAATCGAAGAACTGAGTCACTAGTGAATCCTCGTACACCCAGTACAACAGTTCACATCTTAGTATCTACAGCTAAGTTTGTTTGCATTTTTTTTTTTACTTCAAACCTATCAAAACGACGTCGCTTTAATGTATATCTTTGATACCAGCGGAAAAATAGTTGAGTGATGATATTACTTATCGTTGCATATTAATCATTATCATTTCATCAACTTGGAAAATATAATACAAAACTATCACTTCATTAGTTTAATCAAGGGAGGGTAAGTATTTATATTCCAGATGCTCTGTGTGCTTATCACCCTGTAGGAGAACTAAACACATGTAACTGACTCGTACATCCATATCCTCTACATGTACGCTAAAATGATATTCAGTTTTAAAACTTCAAAATTATGATTCATGTTATCATCTCACACTGAATAGAGACAGCGGTTAAACACAGACAATTGCAGCATTGTCCTGCGGAGAGGCTCAATTAGGTTTATGCATACTTTCTTACAACCACATCTCCATATTTTTTGCAAATCCTCAACGCTGGGTTAATTTATCTCTGTCAACGAACTTGGACAGAGGTATATGTTTTTGGTCGTGTCACTCTGTCTAATGGTTTGCACTTTTATTTATGTGTTTGTTCCTTTGTTCGACTGTCCACGCAATATCTCCGGAAGTGCTGAATAAATTTCAATAAGATATTGTATTTGCAATGGGGTGAGAGTGATGTGGTAGATATTTGTGATGGATGCAGGATCATTTTCCCTAATCAATGATCATACCCCGTTTTTCTTTCCTCATTTACATTTCTGTATATGCTTATCACCGTTTGCACGATATCTCTAAAATCCTGCAATGAAATTCTGTTACATTCTGCGGAGGTGAACAATAGACTACGAGAGAAATGACTAAATTTAGAGCAGATCCAAACACAATTACATACCTTATATCGCATATTTACATACGTTATCTCCAAAGATTTTGGTGAGACTGCTTGCAAGGTCGGCACACAGGAAAATGATTAACACATCTGCGGTCTGACTCTCTGGCTTGTTTGCCTCGTGGTTTGATATTCCCTTAACTCTTCCATACGCACACCC
>OY735201.1:27733547-27743547 GCA_963457665.1 Thysanoteuthis rhombus
GATAATCCTCACCAAATCTAATAGGATTAAAAATTAAGATTTGAAATCCCGACCCACAGATTTTCAGTCGTGTCTCAAACAGACTGAGCTAAATCGATGAGTTTTACGTATCTACCGACAATAAACGCATCTATAAAACTAGGGAGCACTCAGAGAGCACGCACGTCTGCCAACGCCATTGTCAAAAGGAGTAATGAAGCATACATCTGCCTCAGAATTTAATCAGATCTCCCGCAGGCTATTGTTTGCCCTTCCAAGGAATATCATTGAAATTCACCGAGAACCTTTCGAGATGTCTTGCTGACAAGAATAGAAAAGGCTATATTATGTTGTTCTGACATACAACTGTGACATAGGGGAGATGATTGTGCGTGGATCTGCTTAAAAACTTAATCAGTTCTTCTATAGTCGACTGTCTACTTTCAAGCAAAATGGCATTGGAGATTATGGAGAATATTTGGATATATCAAGTCAAAAATTATGACGATATCATATGCTTTGGATGTATATTTTCAACATACAGAGATTATTGTTGACTGATCTACTTAAAGATTCATTAATCTTTCCTGTTACCTATTTTCCACCCTTCCACAAAATGTTATTGAAATCCCTTCCAATATATAGTATGGACAATAATCCATGTAAACATGAAGGTATTTTTTGTAAAAAAAATGGAAAATATCACCCAATTTGAATTCCAGAATTCACCTCAAAATTTTGCCGCCACTTACTTTTGAATTTACCGACTCTTCCCTGCAAATTTAATTGAAACTTTTTCAGAACTTTCAGAGATTTTGTGTGAACAGTCAACAAGACAGACTTACGTAATAAAAGCATGTACCTCTTTTCAACTTCGTTAACAGAGATAAAGTAACATTCTCCACACAATATTTGAAGTCATAGCTGATTGTTAGGCTGGTGTCTCACTGACTGATTCAAAATGGCTAGAATCAATTTACTCATCTGGGATATATGCAAAGGCTTATTTCATTCGAATAAAACAACCATATATATATACATATATATATATATATATATATATATATATATATATATATATATATATGTATATATATATATATATATATATATATGATTTTTACTAATAATGTATATGATACAAAAATTGTAGTTATCATCTTCACTTGGAATATAAATTGTTGTGGAGTTTGACCGTGCAACAACCAAGCTCAGTTTTCTGTTTTGGTTTTTCTTGCTAAATTTTCTTTTATTTTCCTTTCACTGTTTTCTCCGTTATCTCCTCATACCTGATATAATATTTTTGAAAAGTGTTCTCTCTTTTCCTTCTCTTAATTATTCTTCCACTCTTTTCACCCCTTTGCCTTGGAGTTGTAGCATTCAGTACTTCGTTCATCGACAAACCAACACCATATACCCAACAACACAACCTCCGTAATTCCAGAGTACCAACGAAGAGTGCGAGACCTTTTATTTCGTTTCCTAGCAGGAAGCAATTCTCGACGGTGTTCTATTAACAGCCATGTTTGAAATAGAGGGCAAAATGGATGCCGTGAACACATTTCGGAATGAAACTCTCTTAATGTGTGTTTATACAAACGTCACGCGCTGAACGGGATTCACCGAGATCGCCTCATCACTGTGATGATTGCTGTTCACTTCAAGCGAAGAATGGCGTTGTTTGCAAGCGGAAATAAATCAAATGTGCAGGCGCATTAAACCTTCACACACGAATGAAGAATCCTATAAACATTCTCATTCATCTTCTCTCAGTATGATTATACAGGGATCGCTTTTATTGGAGCATATATATATATATATATATATATATATATATATATATATGACGGAAATAAAGAGAGCTACTACGAATATGGATTGATGTGTTTGAGCGTGCCTGTTTGTGTGACCACCATATACGAAGCGAACAAGCGCACACACAGAAAAAAGGCATATATCCTCAGCTGCATTTATAGACATGCACGCACATGCCTAGTATACACATCTGCAAAGAGACACTTACATCGATACTAATCTTTGAACCTTTTCTTCGTCTTTTCATTTGTTTATATGTGTTTCTTCTCTGGAAAGAAAACAACAATGCTGACAAACGATCTAATATCCTTCATGTAGACTAGAGAAAGGTCAACCCGGAACATTGGTAATTCCAAAATCATTCCATGGGAACTTCTCACAATTTTTTCTAAAAATATGATCAAATTTAGCACGTGGGTACAATTCATCACAGCAAAGGCCACAATCTATGTCATATCAGCATTTGTTGTAATTCAAGGTCACCAGGAGTCAATTTTCTAAAGTTTGGACCACAAATATGCACTTATGAAACTGAAATATGGATTAAAAAGGCATATTTCCATGGCAAAGTCATATACAATGCAGAGTCAACCATTGAGGGCATTTAAGGTATCAGAGATCATTTGAGATCATTTTCATCGGATTTTTAGAGTTGTGAACTACAGATTAGCACCAAAAATGCTGAATTTTAGCAACCTCTCACACCAAAGGCATCAGGCTTAGCAAAGTTGACCTTACAGGTCATTTAAAGTCATCAGAGGTCAATTCTGATCAATTTATTCGATTTCCAACGTTTCTGGTCTCAGTTTTGCACATATGTAACTGAATGGGAACATAAAGGTAGATTGTCTTTTGACACTGTTCAAAAGCCTCGCGATATTGACTTTTCAGTTCATTTAGGTCCCTTAGGGTCATTTTTCGTCAATTTTAGCCTATCAACAAAGTTATTAGCCATAATTTGTAGATTTCCTCTCGGCCAATGTATTTTGAAATTTGATTTTAAGGTCAGCATATGTAATTTTTTATCATTTTGTAGCAGGATTTTAGCTACATGATGACACCCAAGATAGATATATTTAGAGTAGGGATACATCCTTACGTGATGTAAGTTATAAATTGTGTGATGTTGATGTTAGGGGTCGCTGGAGGTCACTTGAAGACATTCCTACAAATTATAACAAAGGGAAATTTTTCAAAATCTCTGGTCTCTCCCTGAGCTACCCATGTTTTCCCAACGGACAGCTCCAAATTGATTGTTTTAGGGTTATATCTTGGCGAGAGAGGCACTAATGTAATTCATGCAAATGTCTTGTTAAATTAAGGGGCGACATCATTCGCTCTTTTTGTGCGTGAGAATATCTCTTCCGTTTCAGCTATTTTTCTCATATATGCACATTATGAATAATTGTTTGTTCATTTGTTGTGTTGAGTAAGAAAAATATATCGAATAACATATTTTCCTATCCCTGCCAGTACACACGCACACATACGCACACATACACACACAAACACACACACATATATATATATATATATATATATATATATATATATATATATATATATATATATGTATATATATATATATCATTATATTTGACAGTTTATGTCTGACTGCAGTCCAAATCAGCATCAGATTAGCATTTTGATCAGATTAGCAATTTTTTCTTATGGGTGAATTATGTAATAACAACTCGACATAACAAACGGTAAAATTCATTTGAGGTCACCTGAGGTTATTTTTAGTGAATTTAGCCAATTTTCCAACTTGATCCACTTATAGTATCGTTACCATTTTCTTTAACCACTGATGAGAAAAATAACTAGAAAAATTATTTTTCTTTGAGCAGTTAACGATATCCCTCACGGCCCATTTCTTTTTGTGTCATCTTACTGCAGCAGTCATTTAGATAGTCATATGAGAAAACTTCTTGATTGGCGACAATATCAGCTGTTGACAAGTTATTCAACTCATGGGACTTCAGGCAAACATCAGTCAGTCTTAAATGGATAAAAAATTCTTTGATTGGTGATATATATATATATATATATATATATATATATATATATATATATATATATATATATATATATATATATATATATATATATATAGTATGTCATGGATTCGCTACACAAACTAGCTCTTGTTTCGGCCCTCTCTGGGCCTCTTCAGGCAAATGATTGTCGATAAAATAAATCCTGTATATTGTGGCATTATATTATTGATATAGAATTATATCATGTTATACTGCTAGCCTGATTTGTACCACATATACTGTGTATATATATATATATATACATATATATATATGTATATATATATATATATATACATATATATCATATATAAATATATATAAGCATAGAGCAAAAAATACAGATTATTTATATTATTATGCTAAAAATCAAATGCTGGCCCTAAACCCTCCGCTGGCCCTAAACCCTCTGCTTAGAACCATCATTTAGTGTATGTGCACTCTGTTTCTGATCGAAATGTCGTTTGCCAGCACAGAGGAGTATTTTATCGACCAGCTGCTATTATGGCATAAGAGATGCGATGTCATAAAAAAAGGTGACGTCAATCAAGAACTTTTTCTATATATCAATTGATAACTTTTGCGTTTTCTTCTCTTTCACAAATATCGTTAGTTCTCAATAGATAAAATGTCTGCAAAAATGGCTAAAATGGCTGGTCTCTTCAATTTCTACACACATTTCTAGCTATAAATGTTATATATGTATATATATATATATATATATATATATATATATATGTGTGTGTGTGTGCGTGTGTGTATATGTATATATATGTATATATATATATATATATATATATATATATATATATATATATACATATATATATTTATACATATTCATATATACCCATTTAAGCTCAGTTACCAAAAAATAACAGAATACCATGACTTTAGACAAACTTATTGATAAAAAGTGTATATTTGATTTAAATTATACATACCGATTGTTTTTAATCGCCTGATCTCTGATCGAGTCATTCCAATCACAAACCTCTTCGTCATTTTCCAGCAGCTACTATACTATCTCAATTTACGATGCTACAATTATTTTGTTTTGGATACTTTTGAATTTGGAAAATTTCAAATCTCCACCAATGGCAGGTTCACACATCGTTGAACTTATGTTCACTATTAATTTGCATTCTCACATGTCCTGATCCATACATTGGTGAGTTACCAGTCAAGTATGTTATTTCAATTGTTCTGATAACATAACGAATGAATGATATCACGCATGCATTTTGATATCTAAATTCCAGTGTTCTTAAATATGTGTACGGAGTTTCCTTTATATCTTTATGTCTTTGGAGTATCAAATGCTCCCTCTTAGTCACACTCCATCCCTCATTCTATTCCGATTAAAGTTGATCATTGCATTTTGTATTGTATATGGAATAAATCGAAATTTACTAAATAATGTATTTTTGATCAAGATATTTTCATTATCAAGTATTAAAATAATTTCAACAATTTTCATTACATACGACGGATACTTTTTGTTAATTCATTTTTTTTCATTGATTTTTCTTGCTCAATTTTTTTTCACTTGACAACAAAAATGAAGGAACTGTCAATAGTCTGTTGTATAGTTCTCCAAGCGCTCTCGATTATGATTGGTCATTTTCAGGAAGTAATCCAAATGATCAAAGAGTCCAATGCTTAAAGTCACTATAACTGAAGTATATCTCGACTAATATTTGGTCAATGACGACAAAAATGATACTCAAAATTACGGAGTACCCCGAGTTTCCAAGATACGGCATTGTCTGAATACGAGTACCTATATGCACACGTGTATGACGTACATCAGACTCGGACATTCTCATGGCAAGGAAATAGAAGTGTTGGAAGACATCAAGTTAATGGCAACAAGATTTATTGTACTAATAATACACATAGCTAAAAGGAGTCAATGGGACATCTCATCAGTGCATATAAGTGCATTTTATGCTATTTGCTACTCAAGATACATTTTTTCAACTCTCATTTGGATCCATTCCCATCGAAGAGTAGTAAGTGAGGAGCTTTGTGAGCGATTTTGCTAAGATATCTAATCGATGGAAAAACGCTATCAAGACTAATGGAGTTCATCAATGCTTACAGACTGCTGCTGGACAGTGACAATAGATGCCCAATTAAATGTCAACAAGTGACAAACCAAAAAGGATAAGGTACACACATAGCGGAACTATTACATATGCATGTGACGTGAGATCAAGTGGAATAACAATAAACGCATGAAATAAACACATTTTATAATTCTTGATTGAAAAGCTGTCACTTATGCCATATACGTAGTTTGTGAGAAGTTAAGATGTATATATCCATCGAATTTCAATTCTCATAGTTGAATTCAGTACATGAAAATACTGACAACTTTTGAATAATCATAGATCAGTGTTACTGAAGCCAAAGCAATTTCTTGTGATATTTTAAATTCTTTGTTCTTTGTTTATCATTTAGTTTGGCTTATTTGTCTTTTGTGGAATATTGGATAAGACCTTTCACTTAGTCCAAGCTGTTATGATAACACATGTAACCCAGGAAGTACATGACGCGTTACTAGACGAAATATTGAGATTAAAAAAAAGAAATACAACAGAAGCTGTTCATACATGCAAATTTGTTCACATTTTGACAACATTCATTTGTTACTGTAATGAAACTATTTGTTTCGTATTGATTTTTAGGATTGATTCCCGTTAAAACGTCCAAAACATTAAAAAAAACAATCACTGCTTAAGATATAAGATAGAAAGTACTGTCTAAAATGCAATATAATCCATTAGGAAATGAAAAAGTCAGAAACATATGATTAAGAAGTGTATGAATCAGTCATAAACACTGTATATTCTTCTGCTGTGAAACGGAGAAAGACTCTTCTATCGAACAAAGACGGCAAAGATTTTTATCTTATTTTATGTTTGCACGTGTTTGTGATTTTATATGTTCAGAAGTTTGTTTATGTTGCCGTGTGTTTGTGCGTTCAAGCGCTGCTGGTCATATTATCTTGTCAGTGGACTCTGAAATTGGTATCAGTACTCCACAGACCCCATCCTAGATGTTCTTGTTTTTTCATCTTTTTAAAAAGAGCTGTTTTGGGCTTCAGTCTTACTTGGTTGATATTATTGTAGATATTTTGAATAATTACCAGTTGAAAAATGCCAGTAATGTCTTGAAGAAAGTTCATTCAGACTGCATTTGATATCTGAACGATTTTTTTTTCACATTGCTTCAAGTTTTGATGCTAAGATTGATAATTCATTGACTTTAATGGCGAGTTTTTACTTTCCTGTTATCTTCTATCCTCCATCATGCGAAAACATCATAGCCTCCCTTTTGATTCACTTTTATGAAACCTATTGACAGCTAAAAAGCTCAACTATAATTTCTGAAAGAATGCACTCTCTTTTTTTCTCTCCTTCTTATCCTTATGTCTTGTTTTACAACAAAACCTACTCCCTGCCTGCTTGGGCAAACAATACCTTTCTTACTCCATCTTTCTCTCCCTATCCCACCTCTGCATTGAACGATCAAATCGAAAAGATCAAGAATTCATTTTTACTTTCTTTTTTTTTATTTCAGGAATTGATTTTAAAGAAGAATAATATAACGTTGTATGACGTTAAAAAATCGTCTTTCTTCACCCACTCTCTCCGCCTTTCCTTTCTTATGTACGCTTCAGGCCGTTTTCAATTCATTCTGGAAGGATTTTCAGCATTTAGGGAACCGGTAACGTTCGATGCTGGTAATAACAATAACAACGGCCCCAGTTTTATCTTCTAACAAAATAACTGTATCGAGAAATACAAACATGATTTCGAATTCACGACCATATAAACAAATGTATCAATGAGAGTTTGGTCGATGATGACAATATTGATCTTGTCAATGACATCTAACACAAACTGGTGAGTTCCAGGGTCTATGACCTTCGCTCAGGTACCCCCGACCTCATTGCTAGGACTGGCCAGAGTTGTTAAGCAAACGAGTTATCACACCTCATGTTCACTCAGCATGACATTAAACCCACTTGTTAAGTGTTATTTGGGTTGTTGCTTTGAGCATTTATCGCTGGCAGTGCCTCATAATATAATCAACCCAGTACATGCCACTAATCCCATTTTATGGTGTATTGAATGCCAACTTTAGATGGTGTTTGGAATGTCATAATGATGGCTTGATCGACGGATCCATTGTTGACTGACTGCAATATATTTATCACGAGTATTGAACTTCGGAAACACTGGTTTGCCTAAGATCACCGAAGTTAAGCAACGTAAATCCCGCTCACAAACAAGATAGGAGAACGTTCAGGAATACCAGATGCTCATCATCACATGGAGAGATCACAAGATAGCATTATATGTTAGGGAAAAAATTAATCAGAGTCATCGGATAATCCATTAGAAAATCCAAATGGGAAAAGGATGAACATGTTTTAAGATTGGCGGGCAACCTACAAAGTGGATCCCCAGAGAGAACAAATGAAAATGAAACCAGGAGAATATAAGATGGTGAAATGAACTAGATAAGTTTAGACCCTTATCGCTCCTTTACACAAAATGTGACAATTCTTGGGGGATTCATATGCCCTAAAACGAACGCTAAAATGATGATGATGATGATGATGCAGAATCAATTGATAATCACTCAAATAATTGTCAAATATTGAAACATATTTTGACGATATTTATTGAGAAAAATAGGAGTGGTTTGTCTCTGAATAGGAACTGCCTTGTGACAAACGTCATTTGACTGTATGTACGCGTGTCACATACATTACCTGTCAGCTAGTCGATGAATGGAAATTAGGTCATTATCATCGAAGTGAGGGCGAATGCAGACCCTGCATCATTATTTGTTGCCGAAGGAAAAACCATCCGTGAATTCACAGGTACCTGATGGCTTGCTTCAATCCTTTTTGGCATTGTGCAAAGTCAGAAGCTTCAAAAAGGAAGAAATTGTTCAACTGGAAAACGACAAGTTTAAGACAATACATGATATTTTTGAATAGAATAGGCCAGGTTAGGCACTCAATACCAGCATTTTCTGTAGCCTGTGTGTTTTGGTTATCATCAATAAAGAGAAATTGGAAAAATAGATGATGAATGTGATTTCATTGCCTTTTTGTTTGACATAAAAAGTCTAAAACGAAAACAAAACCAAGAAAACAAGCATGAATGTTAATGTGTACAAACCATGGATCAATTTAGCCCTCCCCCACTATTCAAGGATAGAAATTCAAACAAATATGTTTTTTGTGGACTTAATAAAGTGTAAATGCTGAAAATGTCAGCCCCCTAACTGCTTTAGTACGGTTGGTAGACATGATACATAGATAGATATATAGCTAGGAATCATGGCCATCTGAAAACTAAAAAAAAAACTTAAAAAACTAAAAAAAAAAAAATCTCTTTCGATAGTTTTGATGACAGTCTTGTTTGACGATGTCAAATCACTTTGGTTTCAATACAACTTGAATGGTATTGTATTATTAGAAACTATTAACAAAAACTGTCACCAAATCCGTCAAAATAGGTTACTCAAGTTTTCAGATTCACTAGGCATGCTGACCACTTATTGTACGCACAAGCCACTCAAATAGAACTAGAGAGCCGACATTTACAACATCAACTATCTATTACATACGGAGAAAACCCTTTAAATCCTTAAATAGTTGTTTCGTTCGGGGTTAATTTACTATGTAAGAGTATACTCAATTGTACCTTTGATTAGAATCCAATATTTTATGCATTTTTTTTCTATAAAAAAAACTGTTCGGACTTTTTTCATCCATCACGGTCCAAACAAATGCCAAGAAAAGTAACTGATCTATTATTCACCCTTTCTTCCAATTTTTCAAATGATCAACCTTAACACGGGATGGTGCCAAAAAATTGTTCGTTGACATTTTTTTATTGAGTGACTAATCAGATCTGTTATGGTTTTTATTTAGGAAACATTGTAACCGTTCATTTTTATCCATTGTGATTTTTTTTTTTTTTTTGCATTGATTTGAATTTCTGGTTGATAATTCAGTTTCTAGCCTCATTTGAATTCCAACTTTCGATTCCCCGTATCGAAAATACTTGCTTACCCCTCTCTGGCTAGCTTGCTATGTAATGGGCGTACAAACCATTCCAATAGAGTGAAAGAGATGA
>OY735201.1:27748547-27756047 GCA_963457665.1 Thysanoteuthis rhombus
GTGTGTATATATATGTATGTGTGTGTGTGTGTGTATATATATATATATATATATATCTTGGGGACTAGTCATTTGCGTGAGAATCCATTTCAACCGCAATGTGTGAGATTTTAAGTACGATTCAAAGTACAAACTGTAATGATATAGAGGCAGCATCCGTCGAGCCAACAACAGTGACTGACCTAAATGATCAATTTGCTTACTCTCTGTGAAAAAAAACTTATTTAGGATAGAAAATTTTTTTGGTACACATAACGAAGAGTAAATGTTGAATATTTCATTCCTCTAGCTCCAATGATTCGGCTTTAGGCGTGATCCATGTACTCATGCATAGCCAGCCCGCTGGACAAATTCAAGAACTAAAAAGAAATGTTGACAGTTTCAGTCACAGTTTTGTTTATCAGTTTTTCTACGAATATCAACAACACATTTCCAAAAGATACAAGTCTACATCCAAAAAAATGTCCACCCATTGTTGATTAATTAAGGTATACAGCATTGAAGATATAATTCCATATTGAAGTTCTCCTGTTGATTGTATTGTCATAATTAATTTTCCCTTTAATTAACAGCGTTTATTGATTCTGTTGTCTTTCATTTATTTCTTTTGTTCCAAGGTTATATAGCTTTGATCATTTGTATACCAGATTATCGGTTTATTAATGAATAAATCGTTCGTGTTGTTTTCAACGCCTATTGCTTTTATCCCAATTAATGCATATAAGAACGGATTGCCATGAGAGATAGCAGAGAAGGAAGCGTAAGGTATATCATAAGAGATGCTATATGATCCCAAAGATAGAAGAGATGTAGAAAGAGAATATTTCATTCTGATAATGGATACAGTTCAATGTATTTCAATACCAGGTGACAAACTTGAGAACAGAATTAGTCTGATCAGAATTAACCGAAAAGAACGAAATCTCGAGCAAACAGATTAAAAAAACTATTAGTGCAAAGAAAACATGAGACTGAGAAAAAATGTTTGTGAATCACACGATAAATATCATTTGTGAAATAACTTCTACATGGATACGTCCAACAGTTTGAAGTTTTAATAATACGCAAACCAAGATAAAAGCTAATAAATTTTTGGTCGGATTGGGAAATTGACAATTGTTCCGATTGACGGATATTTGCCCATTTTTTGCAACTGTCTGTTCACACGATATCGACAATAGTTCTAAATAAAGTTATGACAGGACT
Source organism: Thysanoteuthis rhombus (assembly GCA_963457665.1). Lineage (NCBI taxonomy): Eukaryota > Metazoa > Mollusca > Cephalopoda > Oegopsida > Thysanoteuthidae > Thysanoteuthis > Thysanoteuthis major. The sequence continues at coordinate 27,749,754 of OY735201.1, forward strand.
GGTCGTGGACTAAGGAAGTTATATTCTTATCTGTTTGAGGGATATTCTCCGTTATTCTGCAATTGATATGTGCAATTTTCTCTGCAAAATAACACTTTCAAATACGTATAGTACCAAATTTATACCAGTATCATGATTAACAAAGATATATACATATTTCTTAACTGATTAGCTTATTCAACAATAATGGCTTTAAAAACCTGTGAAAACAAAACTATTATGACAATGTTTCAACCAGGTCAACTGCACTGGCAATGTTTGGATCATTAAAAATTTATTTCCATCATTTGATTTTTTTAAATTGCCTTGGAAATAATTTCAGAGTGATGATTAAAATCAATTTTTAAAAAGCATTTGAACATTTTAATTAATTCTTTGAGGATGTTAAAAATGAATCATACTTAAAAGCATTCAATGGTGCATACAATGGGAGGTCATCCTGTAAAAAAACTGTTTAGGTGATTTCAGGAGATGGGTGAAATGTCCATGGAGACACAGGGGAGACACGGAAAATCTGTGTTGCTTTATATGACCTTTTCCTTTCATTAGACCTGTTCCAAAGTCCAAAGCGGTTCTAAAGTACTTTTTGTTTTCGTTGATAATATTTGCGTATTTCCTTGGCAAAAACGAGAGAAAAACTCTCGATTTCATGAGTAAAACACAAATATTATTTCAAAGCTGCTTTGGACTTTGCAATGAGGTTAATGCAAAAGAAAGAAAACGTCACACAATACAAACAGAAAATAATCGCCAATAAACAACAAAGGGAGATAATAATTTTTGTGAAGTGGTCAGGAAACAAGATAACGCTGTTCATGGACGCTTGGAGATAAATCGGTGTGTGAGTGGATCAAAAGGGGAAGTCATGGACTTTCATCTCGGCTTTCTTTTGACATTGTCTTTTATTTTTCCTTTCATTTCTTCCCGTCTTTGTAGTTTTCCTCGTGGCGCCTTGTAAATGAACAAATTCGCCATTTTGGTGAATCGGTGAGAGGATTATTTGTCTCATTGTATTGCTTTTGGCTTCCCAAAAATTCTTTTTTGTAATTTGCTTGTGCAACACCTTTTTTTTTTCTTAATTCCTGCAGGTATTTTTTTAAATCTCTTCCCCAGTTCAGTTCCTATTCATGTTAAGGTCAGTACACTTAGCATGCTCACATTTACAACCATTAACAAAACCAATAGCTTTATTACTATTTCACGCATTTGCCTTTCCCTTCAGATCAGAATTCTTGCTGACCCTATCATTTTGACTTCCTCTATATCCAATCTCTTCAAAATCGCTTTTAGTTTTTCATGATTGATCTAGCTATGAGCTTTTTGTTGTTTAGGTCTTGGGCGAGGTCATTGGCTTTACCCTAATGGTCGATTACAACAGACATTTCTGCAATGTTGCAGTTTTTGATCTCATCGTTTGAGATGACCAAATAAGCATCCTCGCATTAGTATGGAATTTAGTGTAGGTATGAAAGCTCCAGATTATCATACACGTTTTCTTTTCATTTTCTTACATTTTTGTACGTAACATTTATTTACATCAGAACAAGTCGTTTGTACAATCTGTAATGTAACGATATTAGAAAGAGGCTAGACAAGGCAAGGTTCTATGAATAATGGGAAAAATATTCATTTGGTCAAAGCAATGGATTGGCTCGATTCAGACTTGGGAAATATAAGTTGGGGAATAGGAAGAGATTTGGAACGGTCAAAAGTATATAACAACAGTTTTCAAACATCTTGCTGGATCACAGTCAAATCAACACGCGTCTTCAAAAAGGTTTTGTACCTTCCTCTGATTGGTTTCATTTTTAAAACAAAGAACTTTCGATTCTGCACAAAAAATGTTCTGGGGATAGATAAAAATTAATGATTGGTCACGTGCAGAAAATACACTGATGAAATGAGTTAGTGGGAGCTACCTGTCGCGTTGGACAGTAGTTTGTTGTAACCTGATAGAAAAAAAGAGGAGATACAAAAGACAATAGACAAGGCAAAGAATAGAGTGTACGCTATTCTGGGGCAATGGTTGTTTTGGAGATATTTCAGACTTTCAGTATCGACACATAGAAAGTTATGCAGGAAAATTGGAATTTGTGGTAATTGGTTTTGTTCAATTGGGAGAGCACCGTGTGTGTATGTCTGGTGTTTTCTTCACACAATGCGTTGAGAGCATTTACTGCATTTCATGTCTATCTGCTCTTCCCCATGTGCTGCAAATGGTGCTCTAGTGTCATGTACTTGCAAGACAATGAGTTAACAGATCGGTAATCATCTGAATTAACCGAAGAGAATCGTCGAAAAAATGTACCATACAAATAGTTCCATGAAAAATCTCGCAAGCAGAACCATGATAAAATTTGAGTACCTTCTCAGCAGATTTATCTTGTGAACATCAACGTGAATCAGCTGACAACAAGTATCTCATATTTATTATTGGGTTAGCGAATGGAGGAAGAGTAGCCCCTGTAAAGAAGCGTGGCTTAGTGGAGGCGTTTCCAAATCATCTTTCAAGACCCTGATGAAGGTAGGACACCTGAAGAGATTCATATATAGTACTTCATCTCACTGCATTTTCGTTGACAAATCTTGCTAAATTTTGGAAGGGTGTCAGGCCCCTCAGGCACCCAAATTTTTAGCTACAACCCTGAGGCTACTGTAGCAGCATTGATAATGAATAAGATGCTAAACCCGTAGTATTCACAATGACTTTATACTGATGAATATGGTGACAGCTGGAGATAAATTTTTCCAATTCAATACTATACTTTGCCAAACGGATATGAAATTATCTGTCACGACTATTCAATTATCCAATATGGCTTGAAAATTATGGACGTTTGCTTCTGGAGGCAGTCACAAAAAAGTTCCTGGTTTTATATGATACTAAGAGATACGATTCAAATAAGAATTGCCTCGATATATGGAACCAGTTCTTGTCTATAATTGAATGTTAACTGCAAATCTAGAATAAACGATTTTTAGGCTGCTATAAAACACTCCTGGTCTCTTGTGTTTACAAGCGCCAGTTTCCTTTGTAGTAGTTGTGGTTATTCCTTACTTTTACCCACTGTTAATATTCATTTTCGACGTGCAAATCTCTAATCATAAGATAATCTCATTCTGAATATGGGAATTGCAATTGTATTTCTTTATTACCGTTTTGTCAACACACGAAACACTCACGATGAATATATGGTAGATAAAAAGAGAAGAAATGAAGAAATCGGAATTTAAAAAGAGATGTATGTTAGAAGAAAGGGTTACTATACAAAGAACAAAAACATCGTCATAACAAAAGAAAAATGAATAGCAAAAAGCAAAAAAGAAAGAAACGTGTGAAAGGCTCAAAAATATAAAACTCGTGACATATTTACGATATAGTTTTCTTTTTTGTCTCGAAATATGATATTCAAGAACCGTCAATTAGAGCAGGCAACAAAGTCAGCATAACTTTCTGCATTTTCCAAGTGATTCTGGTTAGTTAATAGGTTCTTTATGTGTCACACGTCCAGACTGCTATGTTGCAGCTGAAGAACTGAAAATTTAAATATTTACTCTTTATTATATCTGAATAAAAAAACTCTCGGGTTTTAGGGAATCACCTTAAAATTTTTTACAGACAAGTTAAGTTATGATGTGAATTTACACCTAATTAGACAACTTTGTTTTTTTTTTAATTCGAATTTCATAGTGACACAGAAACATTTATAATAACTTTTCCTAATATTCAGTTCATCATCCCCAACTTTGCATTTTGCCAAAAGAAAGTTGTTCAAATGACGGTCTCTGTCAAGGGACAAACCTTTCCTACCTTCCCCTTTCCGCCCCAATTTTTCATATTCAATGTCCATTTTTTACTCACCTACCTATATTTTCATATCACAGACACAAGTTTATTTATCGAGTTCTTTGAAAAAAAAAGAAGTAAACAGACAAAAAACAATGGAATGAGATATATGTGATTCAAAATGCACATATATACATTATATCACACACAAACACGCACACAAAAACACACACACACAAAAACACACACATACACTGGTACTATTGTGGACATCCGAACACGAGAAACGCTTACTTCATCATAAATAGCTGCTCCTTTTTTTACCCTAGTATAAATATATATATATATATATATATATATATATATATATATATATATATATATGTGTGTGTGTGTGTGTGTGTGTGTGTGTGTGTGTGAGTGTGTGTGTGTGTATAGATATGTATATTGGTATACATAATATATAGATATATATATATGTATATTATGTATACCAATATATATATATATATATGTATATATATATATATAGATGCATACATAATATATGTATATATGTATATATATATATATATAGGTATACATAGAATATATATATATATATATATATATATATATATAGAGAGAGAGAGAGAGAGAGAGAGAGAGATATGTGTGTATGTATATGTATATATAGGTATATATGAAATACATACATAAATATATATATATATATATATATATATATATATATATATATATATATATATATATATATATATATATATATATAGATTAACACAATAATTCTTTGAATGGGATAAGTGTCAGAACTAATAGCAAATCATGTTGCCATAAGACGGATGACCCTCCAGTCACAAAAGGTTCAAATGATATACTCAAATATTATACTATACTTGCCCTCTTCGTTTGTAAAAAGATAATTTATTCTCGCATTTTTTTCGAGAAAAAAGTTCTACAATATCGTACATAAACATATTAACGTACATATATTTCCCATGCGCCTTTCATACACTAGCCTGCTATTTTTTTGCTATTGCTCTAATATTGCCACCATAACAAACTTTTTTCTGACTCGTTTACATTTCCCTCTTTGAAGGTTTGATCTCAAAGCCGAGACAAATGGCCTGAATCACATGTTTTGCATCCTTTGTACGTCCTCACATTCTCAGCCGAATTGAATTTTTAGCAGGTAAAATCTCAACTATCTCTATTCAAATCCTAAGCGTTATCGGCATAAGTCAAGCAAATATATACACTTCCTCAAGTCTAATTTTGGTGTCTATTTTTTTTTAAATGGACACGTGTGAGATGTGTACAGGGTGTGATGTAAATATTTTATCAATTGCTTTCTCTTTCAAATTTATTCCTATTGAATAGGGGCACGAGCATAGAAAACGGCACATATATCCCTTTATTTTTACTGAGTCCATGCAAACAACAATACTCGATATGACCTTTTTACGCAGATCATGTATATCAGATGAGACATGACTGGCTTGCCTGACGTCCGTGTTTTTTCCTTGTTCGAATTCGACAAGGATGTAACAGATGTTTTTTTGTGCTGCTGTCCGAAAGCTCTTCAGCATCACTTCTTGTGAAGGAGATATCCGTGAATTCTGAGGTTGCGTATAAAAGGATATCTCCAGCTTTTCAAAGTTGGTTCAGCGCAACTTCGGTAAAAAAAAAAAATTGCGTTCAAGTGTTTGTTCTGCAGCGATCCGTCACAAAAGCTGCACGTATCCACTTCCTTTCTCCACTGATCCATAGTGTCCATAACCCCAACCTCTAATGACTTGGGATAACATATCATGATTGCTTGATGTCTGGGAACGTTCAGAAATTCCCTATATGAATCAATAGTTATTGCTTTGTAGTTTTATGCCATGAATATTTATAGAAAATATTCCCTTTCGGATAACGGGAATTGAAAAGTCTACATATAACAGAACGTCTTCGACGCACTAGTGGACATACCTGAAACGTACGGGGGATATTTGGATACCCAGTCATCGAAATTAACCCTCCTGGCCTTACTGACATCGTTGAAGGGGACACAGAGAACGATAGTCTGGTGTTAGATTGGCTTTAGGAGCAACCGGTTGGACATCAAATTGAGTATCAAGCAGCCTCAAGCCGTGGCCATTCTCTGGTTTGGAATCGGGGATGTCCTCCTCCTAAACTGTTAGCTTTCTTAAGGATGAAGAAATCAGTCTGCCTGCCATTTCACCCAAAGTTTGAGGGTGTATTGATGCCTCTCCCAATTTCATTTGTGTGAAGAGAACATAAACTGACACCAACTACGTCAATGGTACATCCATAACAGGGCTTTATCACATGATAATGGCTGTACTCTTTTGGAGCAGGCACGGGAATGTTTTGATTACAAACGGTAGTCTTAGTGACAGTATTCTCAACTAGATATCGGCAAAAGCATGTTCTACTTGAGGAAAACTTCTATCCTCCCCAAGTTGATTCTATAAGGAAGCAAGAACCAAAAGTTCATC
>OY735201.1:27761047-27823547 GCA_963457665.1 Thysanoteuthis rhombus
AAAACGGCAAAAAAGATTTGCAGAACAAACGCAACGGGTATCTATCATTTCTATCTCCCTTCTCTTTTCTCCATTCTCTGACTTCTCACCAATCTCATACACTTTCCAACTTTGTTCCCAGAGCTAATTTGCGTTGCACTCTTGCTTTGATGTCGTCTGAGGGTGCAAATTTTATGTGCACTGGCTATTGTGGAAAATTCTTCAACTGCCACAGCAATCCTAATATAGGAATATTACTAACCGTAACCTACACGGTTGAAATTTTGGAGCTGCATCTCAAGGAAGGAATACTCAGAGAATATTTAGTTTCAGCAGGTGTATGGCGGAAAGAATACCGAAAGGCGTAGAAGAGCGTATGTTGCTGAGAGCAACAAGAGGAAGGAATGTATGAAGAGCCATGATCATATATGTCCAGGATAGATATGGCACATAATACTACATTTGACGAGTATCCAATGGGTATCGAATATACGTTCGTGATGATTTTACAAAGAATTTGGACGTGCTAAATATTTACTTCGTGCAACTTAGTCTGGACAATTAGAACAACCGAACATCTGGGGAGTTTCAGTTCAAATACACTGAGGAAGTTCTGTTCCAACATCCATGTTTAAAAGCTACCAGACTTCATAGTGATAAGTAGTCTACTATGATTGTCATATAAGAAAAATTTCCTGTCATACCAAGTGACGACTTCGAAACACTTTGTTTATTTCTCTCCAGTGTTGACGGTTCAGATATTTTATATCTAAATTTAAATTATTCAAAAAGATGGAAATTGAGAGATGTGATTCATAAAAGCTGAATGACATGAAAATCTTTACTCTGTGATCAGTTGTTTCATTTATTTGATTTCTCAAGGACTATTGATACAAATAACTTCAGCATCGCCAATGCCCTAAACTGTTCGCTGAATAATATATCTGGTGAATGTCTATCTCGTACAAAGGCAAGTTGTTAATAATGGCGTTGCACGTGCACACACAGAGAGTCACATACCAGGCTTGCTGAATTAACCATTTTAGGCTAGATCCGGCGAATTCTTTTCAATTTAACCGATGAAAAATGATCCACTATCCTGAATATGTAGAATATAATTTTATCAAATCATGATATGAAGACGTAGATCAGGAAGTGATCAGCTTGCTAACCATCATTTTATGAGGGCCAAAAAATAACCTGATTGTATATGTATCGATGTTTATTGATGTGGTTTTCAAAAGAAAAGAATAATAAGGATTCCAACATTTGGAAAACTGGTTCTGTGGCAACATTCCTAGAGCAGTGCCCTAACATCTAATTCTTATCATAGTACTTTGGAGTGAGGAGAATTTCCTTAATTTTCAGTAGTACCTGCCGTATGCATCCCAACCCTGACACTCAGAGAGAGATATGAATACATTCACTCACACACACATATCTATATATTTACACACACACACACACACATACATATATATATATATATATATATATATATATATATATATATATATATATATATATATATATATATATATACACACACACATGTGTGTGTATGTGTGTCTGTGTTTATTGCACTGAATCCAAAATCTTCAACTCAGTGTATAAGTATGTTACTCAGTCAGGGTTGAATATATATCTGTTTGTAGATGAGTATATACATACGTATGTACAACAATAAATCAGCCACCAAATGATAGAAAGATATTTATTCTACATTACAAATATTTAACTTCCACTTGGGCTTCATCCTTTTCAATGCAGATAAATCAATGGGTAATATTCATCACATAGGTCAAACATTATGTAACGAGAACAGTTCTGGTTTGTCACGCGATAGAAACCGTCTCCCGAGCAAATCTTTTTGTTGCAAACTGAGGTTGGGATGATCAATCAAAATATTGAGGGTAAGAGTGTTCAAGGGATACGTTACTTTTCTCGCCTTTTGGTAAGGTAGTGATCACTAGAGAATGTCGTGAATGCTGCTGGACAGAAACCAAGGGATTATTTCGATGTAAAATATATAGCTAATTGAACCATCACTTTTTTGTAGACATCATAGTAAATGATGTAATTATCAGCTTACTCGCCTTATTGGTGCAGCTTTTACTCATAATGCTATATGATCAGCCGTCGCTCTCTCTCTCTCTCTCTCTCTCTCTCTCTCTATATATATATATATATATATATATATGTATATATATATATATATATATATATATATATATATATATATATATATATATATATAATAACAATAATTAAATAATTGAGTAATCCACAGACAGCTGATCCGTTGTATTGTATTTCTTCAGTGTGGCTATAGACTATCCATTATCCCATCCAGCCCCACGAGGTAGGGTCGAAACTTTTATTTAAGACCCAGTGACTTGTTCTTTATCCCTACCCTATGCAGAACTGGGGGTTGAGTACGGCTGAATTCAAGCAATATATTCACGATTCCCCATCCACCAGAGTGCTCCATTCCAAAGTCAAAATACCATTTATACACATATATATATATATATATATATATATATATATATATATATATATATATATATATATATATATATATATATGGGATGCTTGTTTCTGTATTATATGTCCAGGTCTTTACATGTATCCGTATGTGTTTGTGTGAACGACATTGTGTGTTATGATATCGCTTCTCTTTGATCAATATGTACAGATCACAATCATACTACTGTGTATGTCAGTATCTATCCTGGACAGGTGTTAACTGGCACCAATATTCTCCAGACGTTGCTACACTGACGGTGTCCGAGCACTGTCAGGCATCCAAAGTGACACCGAAGTAAGACGGATTTGTCAAGTCACAAAACGTAAGGATGGAAAATGCCACCACCGACATGGATGGGAATCGGAGGGCATGTTTTACATGTTTGGCGTCGCAGCTTCTTCGGCCAAACATGACATGGTACATGATTCGGTAAATAGCAAACAAAAAAAACACAGATGATATGAAAGGGAGCTGATAGATATAAAAGGACGTGAATGAAAAAAATACCATTCGTATTAGCTTGTTCCTTTTGTATTAGTCATTCAAAATTGTGTAAGTATATTCGTGCTTTCAGGGAAATATATAGCTCAACTGGTCAGCTTATTAGATTACCATATATATATATACACCAACATATATATGTATATATATATATATATATATATATATATATATATATATATATATATATATATATATATATATATATATATATATATACATATATATATATATATATATATATATATATATATATATGAAGACAAATGATGTTTCTTTCTGTTTTACAGACTCCTATACGATTGCACCTTAACAGCTGAAAATGTAGAAATGAAGGTAATGTATGAAAATACATATATTGCTCTAAACTCTGTTGGTATTTAAAAGTTGTTGGATATATATATATATATATATATATATATATAGAGAGAGAGAGAGAGAGAGAGAGAGAGAGAAAGAGAGAGAGAGATGTAATTATAAATTGGCTTATATCATACTGAAAAAAGGGCTGCTGTGGAAGTGTCGGTTACCCTAAAAGATTAGAGAGTTCCAGATATTATCTGATATTTGTGAGAATTAGACAATCGTTATGTCTACCAACTCGGACGCGTGAAAACTTCATAGCGAACCGAACTTTACGATGGATTTAAGGAGCGAACAAATATAATCTTTCCAAGAATCTCTTTTAGACAACCTCACTTCAAATCACGTTACGTCATTTGAAGTGAGGTTGTCTAATTTCAATTGAACACATATCTTGCAATACACATACTAAATGTTATTCATCCTTTCAACATGCGAAGATAAACAAACTTTTGCGTAATTATGGGGGGAACCCCAATGCCATAGCCTGTGACAACAATTCAACAGATGAACAACCTTTATTAGCAATTTCTGACGAATTCCCCAAACGTATAACACTAATAAATGACCAGAAAAGCCGACTGAATTGATCCCAGGAGGGTGCAAGTTTCCAATGAATTAGGAATTTTGTTTTAGTCTTGTAAAAAAAGCTGTTTGATAAGAGCTCAAATGGAAAAGTGTGCTGAATATAGTAAGCATATTTGACTTGGACAGCTATGATGTAGGTAATTCTTCCAACAAATAGAGACTAAAATTGGTGTTTATTGAAGACAATTGTTTTCTTCAAGTATTTAGTCCCATGTAACTATTGCCATTATTGTGAAATAAGGTATTCCACAATAATGAATGATCCCTTTATCATGATAAGGGCATAAAGGAATTTCAAAAATTATCATGGTTTTGGACGGGTCTACAATCTTTTAATCTGATTAAAAACTTGCATGAGACTCTTTCAATTGTGTCTATAAGCCAGAGATTTGATTGGGAATGGAAAAAAGATTATTATTTTGCTTGAAACATTGTTTGAATGACATTTTGCTTCCAGGCATGCAAAATCATCTGTTTTTATCGTGGAAACTGGTGTGTTCGGGAGTTATACCATAAAAAACTTGATAAATAATAATTGTTTCACATTTATTTTTCATTCTAAAGAAGTCAATATATTTTATAGTTATTTCAACTTTGAAATATTTGACTCTTGCATATAACTATGCACCGAGAGTGCGTATTTAATATTCTTTTTTGAAGATGAATACTCAATCTATTTGGTTTCATACAAGGCAGTGGGTTACGTGCATCGACTAATATTTGAAATTTAAAATCAATATATATGACTTTGTTTATGAATTATTTAATCCATGAATGAAGCATTTGGTATGTTATACATGTTTTGGGAGGCGTTCCCACATTCAGTAACGTGTGTTGTGTCTACATGTGTGTGTTTGTGTGTGTGTTCCTTCAAGAGATTGAATGGTTCCCGAACAAAATTAGTTTACCATCAGATGCTATGCTGTTGAAGTCAACTTTCGAATCGAGGAATAGAATTCTTTTAAGGTCATCATGATGCGTGGGAATTAGTTCTGTCTTTGATGAAGCCTGTGCTAGTCCATGGAAAGATGTGATTGTCGCAGCCGTTGCAAGTCTTGGAAGGGCTGAAGGATATTAGGGTTGAAGGGTAATTGTTTAGTATCAGATTGTGTGGGTAGATTAGGGATAGTACATGTGGTTGGTTGATGAGGTCAAGGAATTTCATATGCAATATCTTTACGGGTCACTAAAAGTTCGTTGGCTCTGATATGTACAAATGCAATACCATGCAAAAGTTTTTATAGATCGGGTATGTGTTACTGTGAAGTTCACTATATTATATATATACATAAAAGCAGTTGGAGTGTGAATATTGGATTGCTATTATCTGGGGGGTTATGAGGTTAGGCTTGTTGAGTACTTAAGGAAGATTTTCAAGTTTATCTTAACGTCTATGTAGAGTTTTTGTCATGTTAGTGGGGGTATTTATTTCTCTTTTTTCAATGATTATGAATCTGGCATCTGCTGAAAAATTATGTCCAGGGATTCAGAAGTGTAGTTCTACGGGATGTGGACTGATTTGATCTCGTGTCTATAGTTATTAGGTCTAATGTTGAATTGCAACACATGTATTGTAATTTGCATCTATTGCACTCTGAGGGATATATAAAACTCATGTTATGACACTGGTTTACATGGAAAGTCTACTTAGTGGTAGAACTAGTGTAGGTGTTGGTGTACTTGAAGTGGTTGCAGCACAGACTATGTCTTCTATGGCACAATTGGAAGAGTTTAGTCGTTCAGGATGATGTTATGTGAGACTTTATTGTTCACAATAGTGTTTCTGCTAATCATATCTAAAATGTTTTGGGGTCTGCAATAGGCGTGATACACGACACTACGAATGTTTCATTGAGATTTGTTTTGGGTGTAAAGATATTCTATCTCTTGTGGATAATATGTGCTAAGAGTGGGAGTGCGCTTTTGAAGGTTATTCCAAATGATATGTAATCAGGTTTATTTTTGTAAGAGAGTATATAGGTTACTTTTCTGGGTATCCTACTTACTTTTTTTCACTTGTGTTTTTGTATCCCTTTGTGAATATCCTCGTTTCGTAAAATGCTGTAGTAGGCTGTTGTAATGTCTATTGAGATCACTCTCTATAGAGCATATTTTTCAGATTTTAAGCGCTTGAGAAAATGGTAATGTTTATTCAAGTGTTTGGGTTAGGCTTATTTAGAGTGCAGGTAATTTTGAGTGTCTATGGCTTTAGAATAGAGAGTATTTTGGAGGTTTCTATCCCAATATACGTATATGCAGTTGTTCAGGATAAATATCAAGTTATTAGATGCCACATCATCAGATTTAATCGAAACATGTGTATTGTTTATATGTGCAAATAATTTCTTTTTTTTGGCTTCATTTTCCTTTTATTGAAAGAGAATGTCTTTTATATATCCAACGTAGAAGATGTAGTATTTGTCTATCTCCAGGTAAATATAAATCTTTTCAAATACGCCCATGAAGATCTTAAAATAGGAAGAAACTACTCCTGTGCATATGGCACAGCCTTTTATCTGAAGGAAGTGTAAATAATTAAAGTTGAAACTATTAAGTGTTCAAATGTGGTGCATCAAGGTGATAATTGTTCGAAGTTCTATTGTTCTATTGTCAAGGGCTTTTTCAAAAGCTAGAATGCCTTCATCATATTTGATGTTAGGTTATAGATATTTGACGAGTACAAAGACTAGAAAAATACTTTGTCTCAGATTGTTTTGATGTGGTTGATTTTGTTTAAATGCCTAGTAGTGTCTCACATATAGGAATCAACCTGCGTCGCTAAGGATTGGATGAGGTGTTCTACGTATTTTCATATTTTTGTGGTGTGCCAGTTAGTGGAGGAGATGATTGGTCTGCCTGGGTTAACTTGTTTGTAGATTTGTGGAAGTTGATAAAATCTAGCAGGTATTGTAGAAGTGGGTTTGAGTGTATTAAGTGTTTTTTTATCTATAATGTTTACATCATACATCTCTGTTGGGGAGTGGGTAATTATGTTATGGTATTCGTTGAAAGAATGATTAGGGAGTTCTTTGTAAAATTCTGCGTTATTTGGTAAGAATTGCTCATTGCAATTGTTAGTGTAGGCTTTGTCTCTTCTAACTGCTAGTTCTAATGTTTGGATAGGGATGATTGTGTTCTTTGAGGTGAAAAAAGTGTTTGGGTCTTTTTGTATATCCAAGATATCACTAATATACTTTGATTTGCCGAAGTGGGCTTTTAGTTTAATACTTCAGAAGAAGTCATTAATGTCCTCATTTACGATGTTCTTGCTGGAGTGTTGGGTTCGGAGGTAGAAATTTAGGCTCTAATTCAGGAGCTCAAAGATGTCTCTATTGAATCCAAATTTACTCGGGTTAATCCATTTGCCTTCCGGGTTTTATTAGATTCTAATGATGTGTAATAATTGTTCCCTAAGTCTTCTAAAATACTTGTTCAAAATAGTAATATTTTCTCTCTCTCTCTCTCTCTCTCTCTCTATTTCTACATATATATATATATATATATATGTATATATATATATATATATATATAAGCATATATATTTGTATATGATTATATATACATTGTATATATCAAAGTGTATAAATATATGTTATATACATCTTTATAATTTATATATATATATAAAATATATATATATGGAGAGAGAGAAAGAGAGAGACAGACAGACAGACAGACAGACATATATATATATATATATATATATATATATATATATATATATAGAGAGAGAGAGAGAGAGAGAGAGAGAGAGAGATAGATATATATAGATATAGATATATCCATCGATCTATTTACGGCCACTTTTCTCGATACAAGGCTTGGATGAGTTTAGATATATAAGCATGCATAAAAAAAATTTGCTTTTGTGCCTTTGGAACTGAGAGAATTATTCGACACAATTCAAAATCTTTTGTTATAAAATTTTACATAAATCGAATTTAACAAGAATAAATATAATGGGTCCCCAAGGTAATCTATCAAAGTCCAAAATTCATCGCTAGAATGCTTTAAAATTGTTAACCTCTTTTTATTTTGATTCTCATTTTCTCCTTCCAAATGTCTTCAAAGGTCAGTTGCACCGATTTGAATATTTGAAAAGTTGGTGGGGATGCTTATCGGGAATGTATAAAAAAGAAAAGATAAGGAAGAGAGATGTGGAGGAGAAACTAAAAGAAAGAGAAATGTCGTGATGAAGAGCATAGTAAGGAAACGAGAACAGGTTGGAGATAGATTTGAAGACGTAGGAGAGAGAGAGACAAGAGGAGTGAGAGAGATAGGGAGAAAGAGTGAAGATAGAGGATTCAAAGAAAAGATAGCAAGGATAAGATGGAAGATTGAGATTGTATTGAGTAGACGTATGGTGGAAAGGTTGATTTATAATAGTGGGAGTACCTAAAGTTAGAAACAATACAAAATCGAAATAGAATTGGAGGGAGGAAAGATAGATCTATGAGAAGGAGAAAGGTCAGAAAGAAGTGAATGAGCATAAAGAAAAACAAGAGTAATCATGACCTCTCAAACATTGAATGCCTTAGAGAATTTTTCACTCAATCAACTTATTCAATATCAGCCATTCCATTCTACCGTTTGCCTCAGCTATGATATTAAAATTATATTGTTGTGAATAAAGCTTTTTTTCAAATGATATCAACACTCTCGATGTTGGATTCGAATGCATTGCCTTGTACTTCAAACACATTTAGGATAAAGACACACAAATCCAAATCAAATACGCAGATTTGAAGAAGGTAGATCATTATATCTACCAACGATAACAAATCTCTGTAAAAACTCTCAGAAGAAGGAGAAATCAAGCGAAACATCACTCAAAGATGGCATACTCCAAAAAACACAAATGCCAAAGTGTTGGTATTGTTGCAATAATATCTGACAACCAACAGACATTATGATTCAAAACGTGAATCTCCACTTATCATATGCTGAATAAGTACCAACAAAATATAAGATGATGCTGTCAACTAAACAAGTTCAGAAAGTATCGGCTCCGTGACACCCATGATAAAGAGGTCCAGGGAGGGTCGACATCCAACAGTGGACACTTAAAAGCTGATAATGAGAATGATGGTTATTGATTTCTCTCATCCCTCGTTTATGAATGGATGTCCATAAGTACCGGATGCAACATCGGGTTGAACGTCGCCCTATTCTGACATACACACTGTCAAAATGTTGATGTATGCTGCTTCTATGATTTTTCTCAACCTTCTACGGCACTCACAGTCAATAACTCAGATTTTTTCATAGAGGCTAGTGTTTACCTTCCTTTTTCCTGATATGATCAGCTATCCCAGACTTTTCTATCACGCCATTGATTAAGGCCTCTCGTGATCGAACTTTGAGAGGTCTGTCAGTTTCTCCAGTAGAATGGGTCGTCAAAAGCATCGTGTAATAAAACAAACAACAAGAATGAGTTCAAATGTCCGTGAAAAAGATATTATTAGATTTTCAGGTCAATGATTGAATCTCCAGAAGGAGATAAGGGAAATAAAAAAAAACCCGAAATAAGTCATCCCAACGATCACTGTGAGAATATGCCGAAATCTTGTAATGCTGATGCAAAGAAAACGATTTCAAGTGCATTTTGTTTTATAGAAGAATTTTATATAGTTAGACATGTTCAGTCCGATTTCTTGGCTCGAAGATGCAGTAGTTAGTTAAAGAAGTTAAAACTAAGCTAACTTATCGTAGATACAAGTGATTTTTGTTACTGTAGAGGGAATAATTACATATAAAACGGAAGATAAAAAATGCTTGTTAAATAGAAGCAAATAAAAATGGAGTCCGCGGTAGGGGAAAGTGGTAGGAGTATGTGTGGAAATTAAAGCGGAAAGGAAAAGGCTATAAAAGAAAATGCATAAAATAAGGAAAGAATTAAGATATCGAAAATGGAATTGTCAGAACAAGAGGAATCGGGGTTGGAGAAAATGATCAAAGTTGGAGAAAAAAAGAGAAATGAAGGGTGCAAAAAGGTAACCAACGATTAGCAAAAATCACGCAAAATAAGAAATTGCTCATGTAAAGAAAAAAGTAAAAAGATTTTTAAAATTACAAGAACGTGAAAATGGAAAAATGAGGGAAAAAGGGGGAGATGGAAGGGATGACTGCGGTAATGAGATCTCCTGAATGAGGAAGAGAAGTTAGTTTCATAAATATTGGACTGGATGATAGACAAGGAAAAAGAGGAAAAGAAAGTGGGAGGAGGGAAAGGGTAATATAGACGGGGGAAGGAAAGAAGATAAACGGGACGGTTGTGGAATGAGAAGAAGAGGATCTGATCGATAGATATTGAACAGAAGAAAAAGAAGAAGAAGAAGAGGAAGAAGAAGTAGAAGAAGAAGAAGAAGAAGAAGGAGAAGAAGAAGAAAAAGAAGAAGAAGAAGAACAACAACAACAACAACAACAGCAACAAGAACAAGAAGAACAAGAAGAAGAACAAGAAAAAGAAGAAGAAAACAATGATGAGAAAACGAACGAAAAGAAGAATGATGATGAGAACACAGAGAAAAAGGAGAGGAAAAGTAAGGACAAGAATGAAGAGAACACAAAGGAAAAGAGAAGAAGAAGGACAAGAACAAGAAGAAGAACAAGAAGAACAAGAAAAAAAAGAAGAAGAAGAAAAAGAAAACAACAACAACAACAATAACAACAAGAACAACAAAAAACAGCAACAAGTAAAAGCCTGATGATGAAGAAGAGGAAAAGTGGTTAAAAAAGAAATCCAAAATGAGAAACGAAAGGTCTAGTGGAGAAATAATGGGAAGAAGGAGGAGGAAAAGTAGAGAAAAATAAAGGAAAAAGAGAATGGTAATTCCATTAAAAAAAATCAAGAATAAGGAGACAAAATTTATCGATGGAATTTCGAGTAGAAGGATGGACACAGAAGGGAAAAACGATGATAAAAATTCTTTGAAATATCAATAATCGTTTAATGGCAGTAGATGAAAGAAAAAGTTTGGCGAAAAAATCAGGTAGAAAAACATATTCTGATTACGAAGATATCTCTCCCAAACCTCAACTGAAGCCAAAATCACAAGAAAAAAAAGGCATGAAAGCAATTTCAAAACTTTATCACTTTTTGTTTAATTCTCCTTTTTTTTTATTCTTGTGTGTGCCTGTGTGTGTTTGTTTTTATTTTTTTAATCTACCATCTTTTCATCCCCTGTATTGTTTAAGGGTCTCAATTGGTACTTTCAGTAACAATCGGAAAACAAAGTCAACAAGTGTGGTTCAAATCCTAATTACAACAACTGAGGTTACTAGGACATAAACACTTTTTGAAGGAAGGAGGGAATCGAATCATTGATGGTGCTTAGTCCATATGATACTACTGACCTGTAATTGTCTCGTCGACGTACATAATTGAAGCGATTATGGAAACTCAGACTAAGAATCATGCAATGTGCACAAGAAAAAAAATCATGCTTAACATCCCAGGGAGAGATCAAATAATGACATATTATATTAGGAAGAAAAACAAGGGACAGATATATGAGATCGATTAGAGAACACAAACATCATCGGCTGGTCATCTTGGACTGTCAGACAACTCCTGAAAGTATACGCTCTGCAACGCCCATGATAGTGAAGTCTAGCAAATTTCGGAGAAGTATAAGTCCACCAAACGATGCCACAATGCCGCTGCTGATGCTGCTGCTGATGATGATAATGATAATGATGGTGATGATGATGATTATGATGATGATGATGATGATGATGATCCCATGCCACACCGATGATGGTGTTGTCGGCGTAGATATTTGAGACGATCAAGTAATGGAATGCTGCTCAATCTCCTTTTCATTACTACTGAATCTCTGTTATATATATATATATATATATATATATATATATATATATATATATATATATATATATATATACATATGTATATATATATATATATATATATATACTCTCACACTCTTGACAAACGCTCACAGCCAGTGGTTTGACATGAATAAACAATTCTATAATAGAAAGTATATATGTTTATGGAAGACAAAAGGTTTCAATTTAGCATTTCTCTAGTTTCTCCCTAGGACCATAGATCATCAACATTTTAATGACCATGAATTGACATTGATTTCCTCCAGGATTCGCCATAACACTGTATTGTAGACGTTGGGGTAGCAATATCCCTAGAACTTATTCAAGTCAGCATACCATTTTATTTTTTGCGAGCAACTATTTTGCATATGATTTTTTGGTATCTACGTTGTGAGTCATGATGTTCAGAGGCTTTCTGCTATGTATACACATCACCTTTGGTTGAGCTGCACCAATGTTTGAAAGGGTGGCAAACAGAGATAGATGTCTCTATAACAAATGGTAAACACAGCCAGTTGATTTATAATATCAATATTCATTGTTTTATAATACGATACTAACATGCAACACAATCTTTGTCTATGGCTTGAGCTTCACAAATCTTTGAACGTTTGAAAACATACGAGAAAGATATCTAAATAATAGAATTTATGTTGGTTAATCTTGAATGACGTGTTCACACGGTAACTTTAAAATTAGACTAAAGCTAAATATAATTTACCACACTAGATAAATGGCTGAGCCAAGAAACATTTATTGGTTGATTTCCCTCATATATATATATATATATATATATATATATATATATATATATATATATGGATTTTCTTAGGAATACCTACTGAACACGTTCCAGTGGAAGAATTCATTGTTTAAAATGACTGTTAGTGGACACTCATTTTTTTTACTCCCAAGTAGAGCAGTCCATTGTGATTTGAGCAACAGAAAAAAGACTTTAGTATCAGCCTTATACTCTATTGGGACTTGGCTCTTTAGAGAAAGGACACTTTTAATCCATCGTGAAATACTTGTAACCACCATAGACTATTACTATTGTAAAGAGTTCTACTCACAATGGATATTCCGTAATTGTATTTCCTTGCAGATTACACCATTTCTAGAAAATGGACATCCTCCTGCGGAGCAGACATTTTTTAAGTTAACAACATTGAACATTACACAAATAGTGATTTAGATCCTCACCGTGTGAGAAAATTGTTACTTCATGGTAGTTGAACCAATTGATTTTCGTACTTATATATTTTTTTCGTGTCAGCTTTTTCATTTTTTTATTATATAATAATTATATTCATTATTAT
Source organism: Thysanoteuthis rhombus (assembly GCA_963457665.1). Classification (NCBI taxonomy): domain Eukaryota; kingdom Metazoa; phylum Mollusca; class Cephalopoda; order Oegopsida; family Thysanoteuthidae; genus Thysanoteuthis; species Thysanoteuthis major. Next base: position 27,774,179 of record OY735201.1, read on the forward strand.
TCATTACCTATCTTTCCAAAGTTTCACATATTCTATCTTAATTTCCTGAACCGCATCTTAAAATATATATATATATATATATATATATATATATATATATATATATATATATAGTAGATTGTGGATTTGCGACACAAACAAGCTCATGTTTCAACCCTCTAGGGCTGAAACATGAGCTAGTTTATATAGCTATTCCACAATCTAGTCTTTATTTCCAGCTCAACTCTGAAACAACTCAATTCCATGAGTAAAATGTTGTAGGTATCGAGCACTCTATGAAATAAATCCATCACATTTCAGAAGAAGCTTAATATTAATGATATATTATTATATTATGTTATACTGCTAGCCTGATTTGTACCACACAAACTCTATGTGTGTGTATATGTATATATATATATATACATATATATATATGTGTGTGTGTGTGTGTGTGTGTGTGAGAGCGTGCATTTCTTTGTACTCATCAACTAAAACAGTCAACATAAGTTTCTGCAGTGTTTTAGTCGGTCAACTTAGCTGGCTATCTATATATGCATTACATGTACAATCACAAGTCGACTCCGATGACTGAAAATTTAATCATTTCATCCCTTATTATAGAATTTTTTTAATATCCCTCAAAGAAGCTGAGAGTCCATTAGAATGTAAATTTACGCTCAATTGGTCCATAGTTTATATTTTGCAGTTTTCATGCTGTTTTTCCACTTGCTCCTTAGATTTCGATGTTTTAGTGATCACTGCCAAACAAAAACCCAAGAAAATTAAGTTATTATTGATCACCTTTTTTTTTTATTTATTTATCACCCCCAACATGGCATACTACCACATGAAGTTGGTCGTATGTTGGTTTCTATTGAACCTATTCCGTTTAGTCTTCAAATTGAATTACACAATACATTTTTTCCTTTCATTTTCTGTCTGCTTTCTCTCTGCTTATTCCATTTTCTTCACCAAAAAATAAAATGCTTTTTTCTCCATCGGATTATTTCCAGTTTTCTCCTTTGGAACAACCGGGCATTTTTTATTATTCAGTTTTTTTCCTTCAATTTTCAATGCCTTTTTGTATAATGGTATATTTTTGATGCTAACAATTTTTACCGTCAATTCGATTAAATGGTCTCGTCTGGCCCGAGATTCTGATTTACTTTCTACCAGTCCGTCTGGATGAATATGCACTCAAGTGTACAGTAGTCATAACTTGGAAAATGATGTAGCGAGGACTCTGTGTGAACATTTGTATATCACTCACATGCGTATATATATATATATATATATATATATATATATATATATATATATATATATATATATATATATATTGTGTGTGTGTGTGTGTGTGGGAGAGAGAGAGAGTGTGTTCAGATACACTCACAATTAGTTAAGATACGTTAAAATAACTGAGGGATCCATGGAAGTTCGCCAAGGAAAAGACGCAGTGGTTTCAAATTAAGGAGTACTACGTAAAACTTCCCACTTAAATCATCAACAATCTAATCACAAAAACACTAGATGAAAACCAAACACGAGAGCAAACAGACTTTAGAATAAGCTACTCAACCTCCTGCATCTAATTAATCAGCTAAAAAAAACAGCAGAATCTAAGGTACTGCCTACTGTAGCATTTATCAACTTCAAATAGGGCTTTGACTCAGTAAAAATACCTATGGTCATTGAGGCAATCACTTTACAAGGTGTAAATCCAATCTATGATGAAGTGCTGCAGCATATATACAGTCGGAGCAGCGCCTTCATCAGGCTACATAAAGACTCGTAGCCTTTTCAGCTCCAAAAAGGGATAAGAGAAGGTGATACCAGCTCAGCCGAATTCTGCACAACCTTTCCTCGACATGATCTTCAGAAGACTAAACTTGAAAAATAAAGGAATCAAAATAGACCGTGAATAACCTCAGATTTGCAGACAACATTGCCTTTCATTCTCAGACAACATACACACACTCAACCTAATGCTAGATAAACTAAAGGAAGACAGTAAGACAGTCAACTTGCACATGAAGTTCAGCAAATATCATGACGCAACAACCAAGTCGAAAAAAAGAATACCAAGATAAAAAAAAATCAAGTGAGGAACACCTTACGATCGCGACCCTTTTACTGAGCAAGCTTAACTTCCAAAAACAAGGACATTCAACCTATCCTAAAAAGAAGGGTATGCAGCAAATGAGTCTTTCCAATAGTCGCTTGAAATATGGAACTCAACCAAGAAACAGCCCGGCAATTTGAGAACCATGCAACGTCCACATGAAAGGAATATGCTCAACCTTACATGGAAAGCCGACAAGACAGCACAATACATCCAGGAGATGACAAGTGTCAGGGACATCATAGAATCCATAAAAAAAATCAATTGGCGATGGGCTGGCCATATTGCAAGAATGGCAGACAAACAATGAACATTATGATTCACGACATGGATCCCCAGAGATCAAATGTGCAACCGAGGCCGGCAGGGTATTAGATGGAGAGACAAGCTAGACAAATTCATAAAGTACTGACTCCGCAACGCCCAAAATAGAAAGTTTGGCTAGTCCTGGAGAAAGTCTATATCCACTTACGGACGTGAAGAGACTGATAATGGTGATGAATGCTACTGCTGGATGTTTATAATTGGGTTGGGCTCAAATATGATTGAAAAATAAACAGATACCTATCATGACATCGAAATCAATCAATTTTTTCCATGAAACTTTTTCGGGGTATAATATGATCTTAATTTATTTTCCACCGATTTATATGTTTTTATACCAATTCACAGTAGAAAACGTTCTGGCAAATGATTTTTGAGCTAAGATTGTCTCATTGCATTGCATGCGAATGGTCTGGTAAGACATCTCGTCCTATTTAGAAATGTTGAAATAATGAAGATATGTTTTAATTTAAATTCTCAATGATTTGTTTTTAATTACCATTATCCAGACTGGTTATCTATCAACAAATGTATGTCACACGATAGAATTAGCCATAAAAACTTGGAAATTTTACTCCTTGTTATGTCTAATAATTTGTTTCCAAATAAAATAATGTCTTAGTGTAAGTTTATGCTAAATTCGCCCCTCAATTTGGGTTCAGCATCATTTACACTCATCTTTGGAAATTTGGACACTTTACATATCTTTAAAAAAGGCGGAAGAAGTAGCTTTTATATTAATCACCTATTTTTTTAAATTTTTTTTATCAATCGCTCTAACAAGGCATTCAAACAAAAGACATCAATAATGTGACGTTACCTCACGTCTTCTAACTTTATTTGGGTATTAAAAGTCCGAATTCTCAAAAAACAATCTGGGTTCAAACTAAAGGCCAAAATGTCATGATTTTATATTGTAAATTCAGCCTACTCCAATTAAAAATTGAAAACATAGAGCAGATGGTTTTCCTTATGAGAAGTAGTTGTTGAAATCGTCAGCCCTCTCGCTCTATCAAGGCCGCCTGAATGTGTGATAGCAACCAAGGCAGTCAGACTGACCTGCTTGAAAATTGAATAAACCTATGTTTACGGTGTTGGTTGACGATTTTTAAAAACCTGAAAGCGATGTGCCAAGGCGGTATGTCGTTCACCTGTGCAGGAAACCATTTCCAGCGGTCGAATAGATGAGCAATCCATTGCCCATTGCGAGCATCGTTCCTTATTCATTCGTAATATAAGACGGATTCTGTGGTTATTCTCCGTTGATGTGACGGGTACACAGTCATCCTTTTGCCCTCTCCTTCGAGTTTCTCCCCAGGTTCCATTGCATACACAACGTCCTCCCAGCTCCTGTACACAAAAGTACAAGAATTATCAATACGATGATAATGGATTCCCATGAATCGCACTTCACCATATTGTCAACAGATGGATACGACTTATTCCGTTCTCTAAGAGAGTCAAAGTTCATATATTAAGTGCTTTATCATCCTGCGTTATTCTCTCTCTCTCTCTTTCTCTCTCTCTCTCTCTCTCTCTCTCTCTCCCTCTATCTATCTATCTATCTATCTATCTATCTTACACCAGTTCGGCATTCTTCGTCCCTATCGCAATCGAAATGAAAGACCAATACGAAAGATAAGAAAGAGAGAAAAGGAGTCAAAAAATCGAAACGTAACTCAAGTTGGAGAGTTAAAAGAAATAAAGTGTAGATAATATTTTCATACAAAGAATGTGATTCTGATAGTAAGTAAAAATGAGTAACTGAGATGAAAAAAAAAACAAAGAACGAATTATAAGGGTTCGAAATGAATTCTAATGAACGCAGTTAACATTAATTATCTGTGGAAGAATTTTGCAGGGGATTCACAGTGATATGAATTAATTGACCGCGTGATATAACCTTATTGCATTGTCTGAAGGCAACAGCTTTAGTTTTGAATAGATTTCGAATCGCAGGACAGGTTAGTCACTCAGTAGAAATTGTCAAATGACTTATATTATTTTGCAGCATGTTTTATTGTTGGGATGCTCAATTAAAAATTTATAAAAGGTACTAAGTGAATCAATTACTACTCTGACCTTTTGTTTGGCGGTGAAGATTAAGAGAATTCGAATGAAAAAAGAACTTGCATAAAAATCAACAGAAAATTTCAGCATAAACTTACATTGTACATTTGGCACCTTGATGAAATCCCTTGCAAGGTAAACGGGTTTAAAGAGAAAGAACTCTCTTCTAGACATCATACAGATGAGATGTTTCGATTCCCACTATCTAACTCCACTGGTGCAGTCTGTACATGTGTCATGTACACATTCAACCAGACTCTCCTGGAAACTGCACGAACCCGAATTGAGAGTTTTGGTTGGCGGTTTTTCTTCATTTAATTTTTCTTCATCTGTTTTTAATATTAGTTAATTAAGATTCAAAGAAATATATGCAAACCTGCTTAGCAAATCAAATACCCTATCTCTCCCACACATACGCACACATACACACGTATATATGTATATACACATATATACATGTATATATATATGTATATATACCTTTATATATATATATATATATATATATATATATATATATATATATAGATAGATAGATAGATAGATAGATAGATATAGATATATACAGATATATATATATAAACACACACACACACACATATACATATACATATATATATATATATATATATATATATGTATATATATATATATATATATATATATATATATATATATATATATATATATATATATATATATATATAGTGTATTTCAGCAGGAGTTTTTCCTTTCAGCGTATTTCGTTGAGAACAACGGACAGATTTTGTTGAATTAACTTTTTATTTCGTCTTTCTTGTCTGCCGATCAAATGTTTAGTTTTTTTTTGTTCACGGAAACGTAGAAACTGTCCAAAGTTTCCAATGTTCATCCTTTTCTAAATGCTTTTGTTGTCATGAGGAAAAAAACCTTGTCAAAATAAACAATTAATTTCCAAGAAACAATGCTACCGTGAATTATACTTGTCTTGGAATCATTCCTCCAAGATGGCTGAAGTTTGTTGAAAATGCCAGAAGAAATAACATAAAAAACTTTGGACAGTATCTACATTCCTATGACCAAAAAAACTGAGCAATCGGTCCACAGAAAGGAAAAACTAAATAAAATGTCAACTCAGCAAAATCTGTGTATTGTTCTCTCTCTCTCTCTCTTTCTCTCTCTCTCTTTCTCTCTCTCTCTCTCTCTCTCTCTCTATATATATATATATATATATATATATGTATGTGTGTGAACGTGTATGTGTGTGTACATGTGTGTTTGTGTGCGTGTGTGCATGTTTAGATAGCTTTTGCTTATTTGGGCCACAGAAGTAGCAAGTGCTGAGTAATTCATACAGAGGTATCCTTGTCGTCTACATACACATACTTATACAATATGGCATGCTGCCAAAAACAATTCTCATTTAGTGACTAACCAACCCCGTTTTTCTTCAAAATTAAGTCTTGTATGTGTCTAATGAGGCTGTTTTTAATACGCAAGACGATATTATCTCTGGCTGATTTTATTCTAGATTTTCAGGCCAAATTTCTGCAGTGTATATGTAGAAATAAGTGCCTTAGGGAGTGAAAGAGTGAAAAAAAATTATATTACATACTTGTAAATCATTCGATAAGATGTCTTCATAATTCTTTAATGAATCGAACTGTACATGTGTTGCAAAACTTTCACAAGAAAGACCATGGTGGGATGAAGTGTCCCCTGCTATCTGAAAATAAAATGTTCCAGTAAACATATTTCGTAAGACAAAATGGTGTGAAGTGGAAAAGCCCTTATGAGTGAATTACATTGGAACAATCTTTGAAAATGATTCATACCAGGAACTTCCCTTGCAATATCTAAGATCCAATGGCATTAGCTGCTTTCCCGTGTAACTGTAACAAAAGATTCTCTATTTTCCCTGGGTTTCAGTTAATTGATCTCTTCTTTTCCTCTACTGTTCCAACCTGAGATGATCTTTTGGTAAATCTATCAACCATTATGTGTGAAATGAGGTAAATGTGAACAGGAATAGCTTGATGGATTGATATGAAATAGGAGGCGTAAAGGGAAATAATATATGAGAAATCATGTATATATACATATATATATACACATATATATATATATATATATATATATATATATATATATATATATATATATATATATGATTGGAGAGAGAGAAGGGGGACTTTCAAAATGATTGATAGAGAGATGCATATCAACATACTGGTTTAGGGTCGATAGAGGAGATCTTGATGGGGCAGCTTGTAGTGATTCCGAAAGAAAACTTCGTTCAAGTGAATCATTTTTTTTTGTTTATGTTCTATCACCTACTGTATATCCCAGAAAGACCTCATATATATGTCAATAGGAATTAGAGTTCAGTTGTTTTTTTATTTGTTTCTTGGTTTTGTTTACTTTTTTTTTTTCAAGTATCAGAGTGAAACTTCCCATTCCAGGCACATCTTTTGCTCTTCACAACATCCCTTGATGCTTGCAGCTTCCCTCTTTACCGGTTACCAAAGATTCTGATATTTTCCACTGAATTCTAGATCAAGTTTTATCTTTAGAAGTGGGACTAATATAGATAGACGAATAGATATGAAAAAGCCCAGAAACACAACTATGTTGATGGATTGATATATAGACGGATTGATATGTACATACATAAATTATGAACTGGAACTTATTTTTGCATAGATATGAACAGACTAAGACAAATACGTAGATAAATAGATATCAAAGAGTACTCGACGAATTACTTTATTGCAAGAGCAGACAGTTCTGCAAAGTTGAAAGGACGCTGATGTTCGTGTGTGACGTTTTAAAAGGAGATTATCCAAGGGCAATAAGGCGACATCACCCTAGGTGAAATAGTTTTCTTCGTTGATATTCACTTAGGATACTATCCCAGTAGACTTCGTATAAGTAAATGGGAGTTCTGTGATTCTTCAATATCAGAATAAAATTTCCCATAACTGGCAGGTCCAATGCAATATCAAATCTCCCATGGCTTTTGTTCCTTTCCTTCTTATCCGTTTCCAAAGATTCCGACATTTTTTCTCCTGAATTTCAGCCAAATTTGTCCTTTTTCTCCACGGTTCCTTCCTGGCGATCATTGCATCACATGACCTAGATCCATTAGCCGTTGCTAGGCAAAAGATAACGATGCCGCAGTGCTGCGAATTACCGAACGGACGGTAGTTGTTAGGGTTCCATGATTTTCTTTAAATGGAATAAATGGCTCGCTCACTCTAGAGCACCTGGGGTGCCCGTAAGCAAGGGGCCGGTGTTGGAACAGGCAATGACGACGTTAAAGATAGTTACGAAATACGATCGGACGACATTTTTTTCATAAAAAATGTTTAAAAAGAGAAGAAAATAAATGAACATAAGCTTAGGGAGGGAAAATGGATGCTGAATTGATAGGAGAGTGGTTGGAAGAAAAAGTGAAAGATAGAAAAAGGAGAAACCGGTAGAAAGTTGGAGACTTTATATGAATACAGTGTCATTGCAAAGATGTAAAGGAAGGGGTAAAGGTTGAAAAAATGAGAAGGAGGTTAGTGAGGGAAACATAAAAGTAGGTATGATAAAACAAAAATGGAAATTCAGTTGAGATAGATTGATAGATAGATAGACAGAGAGAGAGATGGACTCAGAAACAGAGCTTTGTCGAAACGGCTGATGAACCCCAAAATGAAAAAGAAAATTAAAAATAGAAATAGAAATATAACAAAATCATATGCGCCAAGATCTTAAAATGAATTTTAAAGTGGTAATGGGAGAACACATTGAAGTAATATTGATTGGATAAATATGACCTGTATGGCATGTAGTCATGGATACTTCGGGGCTATATACATTTTGACCTATAAAATTTACTTTCACAGAGAGAGAAAGAAATGGATGAATCATATCATCGTAATCATCACCATCATCATGATCAGTCTTTCAACGTCTGCCATTGGACATAGTCCTTCCCAAGGATTCGTCACACTTCCCAATCGTAGGCGTCGCAGAGTCAGTACTCTCTGAATTTGACTTACTCGTCTCTCTCTCTCTCTCTCTAATACTCTGTCGACCTCGGTTGCGCATGTGGTCTCTGTGGATCCAGGTTGTGAGTGGCAATGTCCATCAGCTGTACGCCGTATAGGCAGAAACAAAGATATAATCGAAATAATTGTGTGATTCCCACTCCAGCAAGAGATCAGTGTTCAAACCTAAGTAAAATCCTGTGAACTCAATACAGATTTTCCTGATTGACGGACGTTCTCGACTAGAAAGATCAGTGCGGGACCCCCCCTCTCTCTTAATCTTCCATTTTATTAGATTGCTAACGCTTTATTCCTAAATAAGCTTTGCCTGGTAATAGAGAATCTGTCAGCCAGGTAGTATGAACCTACTGCATTATAAAAGTTCGAACTAGGAGTGTGTATTGCTGTCCAAATCAAAACCCAAGGAAATGAGTATTGATAGAAACTGTCAACGAAAGTTTCTTCAGTTTTTTAAGCTGATCTAGCTCTGGTTATATCTGTATGAAAGTATCATCGGTACAGGCAACGAAGCAATAGGGCCAAAACGTTTACCACTTATTATGCCAAGAGGAAACATGTTTTTTCCTCCCTCAAATGGGTTTTAGTGGGGGGAGTCAACTGAAAATTTAGTGAGTCGCTTATCCATCAAATACACTACTTTCCAAACTACAAATAATCATCTGCAAAACGTGATGATTTTTGTGATGATGTCCGTCTCTTCCAATCTTGTTTTTGTCTTCGGCACGGCACCAAATTTACAATACACTTATTGGTATTATCCTGACTTTCATTTTCCACACCTCCTTCAGTCTACCTGCCAAGTCCGCGTACTTCCAAAGCGTTTCAACTTCTTTTATATTCATTCAGTGATCAGCAAGCTTAGCTGCGTCGACTCATCCATAACATTTCTCTTCCGTTTGTCCCCGACAATCTTTCCGCTTGGATGAGGTGGTAAGTTCAGATGTCATAGCCCCAGAGTAATTTTTATTTTAAAGCACTGTCTCCAGTTTATGCTGATCCCATTTGCCTGTATGGTCAAATCCCGGTCTTTTGCTTTGTTACCATTCTATAACTGTAGTAAACTTGTCATGTCTGTTTTTTCTGCTCAGTTCGGCTAGTATACAACATTCACTGATTATGGGGTTTAAAGACCTGTCCCTTTCTTCGCATACACGAATTTTGCTGCTTTTTCTTTTAGATTAAACGTTTCTGTTTTAGTCTATATATTTCTTTCACGTTGCCATTTCCATGATCCATTATCTCTGATAATTTGTTTATGTCTTTTGAATTCCCTGTGTATTTTTGGTGTTCCCATTTTCCTTTACTTTTGTTCTTTCTGCTCCCTCTTTCACTACTTGTTTTGTTGTTTGTTACTCTTGCTCGGCGCTTTCAGTGCTTATTCACTCATACTTTTCTAATCCTGTTGCAGCCTTTTTGGACACGGTCTCCCGTGCCGATGAGTCTTTGGTCACCTTCCCTCCTCTCCACACAGTCTATCTTTTGTCTTGTTTGCCATGCATTGACGAGAGCTTTTTATCCGTCCATCCCAAAAATGAACCTATGTATCTAATTACCAACACTGTCAATTTATGAATTCTTTTTATGAGGTTTATGCAATTTAGCTTGATCTCTAGAATTTTCTTATCCTCCTAAGTTAATCGTTTTTCTTAAAGTTTCTCACTCATTTGTAGTATTTATGTATGATAACGGTTATCCAATGATTTAATTCATTTTGCCACTGTAAGCCTCCCTTATGCATTACCATTAGCGCACATTTTCCTATTCTTAACTTTATTCTGATGATGTTGCATTATTCGTTCACTCCGTACTAAATTTCGTGCTCTTCCGTCTTGATTTGTAAATAACTTTTATGTCGTCTGCGTACACGAGGTAATTGACTTTTCCTTTTGTTCTGGAGATTTGAAATCTTTTGCTGTTTTCCTAAATTCTGTTGAGTGTTACATTGCTTCGTACAAATAGAAGGGGGAACAGGGAGTTTCTTTGGAAGATCCCTTTTTTATACTTACCTCTTTCCCTCCAGTCTATTTTTCTTGTTTTTCTATGAATCTCACCACTGGTTTTCTAATCTTAAATAACGTTGAATCATGTTGTATACTCTTATGTAGTTAATTCATTCTATTGCAATATTCTCCCTCTTCCTCATGATATGGCTGGGGCAATTTAGACAAAGTCATCTGAATCTTTAGTTCCTTCCTACATCTCCTCTGGTCTTCTGGTAAGAGTTTTCTATTGTTCATCAAAATAAATATTCCCTCTGCCATCTGTCCTCTCAGAATTTACAACATTGGGAGTAGGCAAATGATATTTTATTGTCTGGTACCATTTTTCATTATCATTCTGTTTTTGACCATCCAGTCTAGGACCCCACCATTATCTCTGCAATTTTGGAGCTGATTTCTCAAACAAATCAATTTCCTCTCAGGTCCAGTTTTCCAGTTGGTTATTTTCTTGAAAGTATTTTTGAATGTTGTCTCAGTCAGATAAAATTCGTTCTCCCTCGTATCAGAGCTCTTTTTGGTATTTCAGTATTGTGTCATTTGTGTAACCCTATATTGTTCTAAGTTTCTCTTTTGTCGTTTTAAGAGGTGTGATACTATGCATTATAGACTTCTTTGTATATCTATTTAGTCTTACTTCTTTGGTAGATCTTCTTTGGAGTATTTTTCCCACGACAGCAAACACTTTTTTTTTCTTCTTTTCTTATCTTGTATTTATCCTATACAATAATAACTGATCTGTTCATGCACGTCATATTTTCAGTAATCATTCAACCCCTTGTAATTGGATAATCTATTTTTCTAATCTCAGGTTCTTACTCAAGTTGTTTGGCGTTTAAGTTGGTATTGTTAAGAGATATGTCACCATTTTTGCACCTGCTTAGATCGGTTTATCGAACCCTGTTATGCTGTTAGTCTCAATAAGCTTTAAGAGGCAGTTGACATGCTCTTTAACTTTTTTCAAGCCCTTGCCGATTGGAGATGACAATGACTTTTTTCTTGTATACTTTCTTATAGGGTTTGGATCTGGGGGTTTCCTCCTCTGTCGGGGATGAATATTTCCTGTTGTATATGGCTTACATTTATATCTTTTATCATTTGTTAGTTAATTATGTAAGGGCATTTTTGGGCAGGTAAGCTACATGCTTCTTTTTTTCAATATTTTTTTGGATTTTATGCGACTCCATCTCAAATAGCCATTTATTCTACAGAATCTGTTTCATTGGTCATCCAGGTGCTGATTTGATACCTGTACAACGGATTTTTCCCTCCACATTATGAACATGCGTTCTAAGTAACAGCCCTCAAATTGTTTGGTTTTAATGTAGCAGTGCATAACTTATTAATTACTAATTTATCCTCCACTTTCGACCATTTTTTCTCCTTTTTGGTAAACAGTTGCTCGATGACAAATGTATCCTTGAAGACCACAGGGGAATACGAGAAATTATTTTCGCCAGCAGTCACTAGATTACGATCGAATCCATCCAAAAGGCCAGCAAGGGAGAATCTGCTAGGACTGATGCTTGAATTCATGCCCCATCTTCACATGTTATTCTGAATCTGTTTCACGGTACAATTTGTTGGTTCGTGACATTGTAAGGTAGCGCCCTGGTGACCATCAGCCGCTTGGTAACGACGATGTATATCCTGAAGGCCATTAAATGAAGCCAGGGATTTTGCCAATAGTCATTCAGCAACGACTGCAGCACTCCTGGAGGCCAATAAGGGAACACAAGACTGGTTTTTGTCGAAAGATGAAGGTTGGATTCAACCTTGTGGTGAACATTGGAACACCTACCGGTGATGTCATACAAACCTCTAATTTGTGTCCAATTTAAGGTGAAAATATGATTGTATCTGATTTATTGAGCTGTAAGGCATTGCCAGTCTCTGGTGAATTGGTTAGAACTGATTTCAATCAGAGTAACTTCAGAGCTTTCTCGACCCACAGCACCCATGATATTATTTCTTGGTGTGGCATAATAAAAGTGTGCTCAGCATTGTAAAGAATTGTCAAATAATTATCTTCCATCTATTCCTCGTAGACTTTTGTCACCAAGTTCTTAGCTTAGTGCCATGTTCTCTAGAGAGAATTGCGTATTGCTATGTTGAGGTCATGAGTAAACCCTCAACGTAAAATAAGAGCGTAAAAATATAAAAACCCGACGAGTTTGAGTGCCTGCGCGTGTCAAATCTTCTCTCATAAGTTTCACTCGTACAGTTTTTCTTCCTATTCTCGCAGTGCGAACATTTTTCGTATTTAACTTAACATCTACCTGCTTGGATATATTAAAATGGTAATACCTCTCCCCCATTTTTGTTGAGGCTTTGCATAGTTAGTGTCCATGTAGTAGTTATTTCGTTAAATTGGATAATTGTATTGCAATCCTTCCATTTTGCTCTTCTTCTGCCACACTCTTCTTCTTTTGGCAATCACAATTCGAATTTCATTGAACAAATTCTATTTCAACAGTAAAAACACTACAAAATTCCACGCATAAAGCATAGAAATATCAACTTGGTTTCAGCTAATCTAAAACAGCCATCTTGAGAAACGACCTGGAGCCATGCGTTGTATTAGGTACAGATGCAGATTCTCCATACCATATTACTTAACCAAGTATTTATTTTAGTATGGAAAGCTGCCTGGGACTATATTATAGCTTTTGGGCATTAAGGTCATCCTGTTGAGTGACGGGTGTTTTTCTTCAGAGTCTAAATAATTATAACAATGACAGTTCACCAAAATTTCTTCGTTAAATAAATGTAAAACAACAAAGTAGAGTTTTGCTCGGTGAAAAAGGCTGAACTCGGCCATTGAAGGAACAAAAGAAGTGAGAAAGTTGAATGGGGTAGAATTGAACTCACCTCAGAGTGTCTTTAGAAGGATAATTTGGTTAAGTGTCGGGACTGGTTGCTCCAGGCAACTCTCTTAAGTTGGTTTTTTTTAGATACTGTAGTGCCTCAAAGTTTCACCCTCAACGCATACTGTTCTTAAAGAAACGTGTACTTTACCAACAGCAATACTTATTCAGTGTGGTAGTGCCTAACGAAAACGACTAGTTTTCTTCTTTTTTTTTTTTTTTTGAGAAAGTTCTAGATGTAGGACCCAATCAGAATAAGTTGATAGATTTTGAAAGTTGTTAGTCTGCATTTCAGGCGGCAAAAGCTGAAGATAGACATAAGTGAGATAGAGGCTGATGGTGAGAAAAAAGAATGAAAGCAGCAAAAAGCAGAAAGGCGGATTAAAAAAAAAAACAAATCCCAACAGTAGGGAAATGACCTTTCATTTTCGCAAGAAAGAAAGGAAAAAAAAATGAAAATAAATAAAAATGGCCGAATGAACCAAAATGCTCGTAGAAGATGGGGAACGAAAGTGTGGGAGACAGAGGACAGCGGGAGGAAAATTCAAGCGTATGTGAACTGCATTAGGATCGCAAATATTTCTAGAAGAATATTGGCTCGAAAGACAGACACTGGTATTCGTCGAGGGAGGTTCGACGAGCCAATTCCAAATTCGAATTACTGGCTGAATTCAGACGCAGTTTAAACCTGTCATCGTCGTACGTTACTTATTAACATGACCAAACCATCTTTCAATGTTTCTTTTACTTCTTTGTCTCCTTTTATGTTTTACTTTCCGTCTGTGCCTACTCGTTATACAGTGATGAAGAAAAAGTAATGAATCTGTGTGAATATATATATATATATATATATATATATATATATATATATATATATATATATATATATATATATAGTAAGTTCCATCTACATGCATGTTCTTTTTGCCTCAACTGAATCTTCCAACCATTATTGTCAGCATGTGTTCGTTTCAGTTATTTTGACGAGGTAGTTGGGAATGCTCAAGTCAGACGCATTTTAAATCTGTCATCGACGTACTTTACTTGGGATATATTAATATGACCAAACCACCTTGAAATATTTCCCTTTTTTTATTGGTCACCCAATCTTTGAATATATAGCTGGAGTTTTTTTCATTTCCGTCTGTACTTAAAGCAATACATTAATGTAAAAAAAGTCCGTGTCGATGTCTGTATGTGTGTGTAGAAAAATGGATGGTGTAGATAGAGTATTGAGCTGCAAGTTAGCCTGGCAGATCAATAGTTAGTGTAAGCAAGTTCAATCCCTGTGTGCTTTATTTATCATTCAAGCTATTCATCGTTGGAATGTGCTTGTTTCATCTACTTACACAAAACAGTTATCAATCTCACCTCATGCTTCAAATTTTATATATATATATATATATATATGTATATATATATATGTGTGTGTATGTGTATATATATATGTGTATATATATGTGTGTATATATATATGTGTATATATATATATGTGTATATATATGTGTATATATATATATATGTGTATATATATATATGTATATATATATATGTATATATATGTATATATATATATGTTTTATTATCTTGTATGAAAGGAGGAAGATTTACTCTATTTGTAAAGGGTCATAAGGGAGAGGAGACTTTTTTCATCCTCCGTCAGAATCGAAGGGGGAATTTTCACTGTTCCTTGGAGTCAACGATGGAAAGAAATCTCTCCCTCTCGAGCAGTCAAAAGGAAAATATTTCCAACTATGTCAGGGCTCATATTCAAGGGAGACTTCCTCATTGAGTCGAAAGTGACATAAATGAGGCACTTCTCCCTCTTTGAGAAATCTGCGTGAATGAGAGACTTCTTCCTCCATTTGAAACTTCAGAGCTGGAGGAAACCTTTTTCTTTCATCGAAATGAAATTAAAAACTTTTGGGAGAAAGAAATATTTGTAAAGTTTTTGAGGGAGGCTCTATTTGTGCTGTAAGTGAAATGCAAAACTGAACCCTTTCTGTCCGCTCGATACACAAACACACACACACACTCACATATATATATGTATATATCCCGAAACAGTTTCACGTTGAACAACTGATAATCCCAACAAGAGATGATTTAAACATCATACCATAAAAACAAAGTACAGGGAAAACATGGAAAAAAACTGAGAAAAAAGTACAAAATTTGTGTTGACAGATATTGGGTAAGGGATGACTTGAAAAAATCCTATTTTCAAAGCATTTTAGAATATATATACATTATTGTGTCATCCACAGACAGCCGTTTCGGTGTATTACATCACATCTCTCCAGTGTGGCTAAAGACTTTCCATTATCCCATCCAGTACTGCGTGGCAGAATTGAAACCTTCACTTTAGGCCTGTACGCCGATATCCTACCTCTGGACTTCGGAACCGGACAAGCTGAATTAAAGCGTTATATTTGAATTACACTGAAATCCCTCATCTTCCTGAATGCTCAATTCCTATAAATGATCATTGCATAAGCTTGCAATGGATGAGTTACCTCACTTTAAGAGTGCTCAACCCTGAATAGAGGGGCATTATATATATATCATGAAAGGAGGTGTTTGATCAAAACTGTTTGATTTCCATAGCCATATATCAGTTTTGTTTTCAAAACCCCTGAAACAGTTACACGGTAAAAACTGATGATGCCAACAAGAGACAATTGCACAATAATGATAAAATGTTGGGGAATTCGGGAAAACATTTTTTGAAGATTACATAAGATGCATTGAGAGATTTGGGGATATGGCTGACTGAACTGAGGCAAAAAGTCTTTTTAATGTTCAAAGCTGCAAAGCTTTCGATATATATATATATATATATATATATATATATATATATATATATATATATATATATATATATATATATGTATATATATATATTTATATATATATTACAAGAACGATTATGACAGTCTTATGTTCCTACTAAATTTCTCATTTTTACAATCAATTTATCATGTGCTCTTCCCTCCTTTTACATTACGGGTTGAATGATCATATTGCCCCAATCTTAGAGTTGAGACAGCCAACATGTCTTGAAAATTAGTATTCAACTGGGCTCCATCATCGATCATAGGATATGGTGGTAAAAAGGAGAGAATGAGGCGAGCTTCTTTATATTCGTCTGAAAGAAATAATTGCAACCATGGAGAGGAAACAGGAGCAGTACACAGGAAATGAACAAAAAGGAAGTGTAAAATGTGATGTAATTATATTTTTCAGCTCACTAAAGTTTTCAACGATAAAAACTTACGGAAGATCAAAGACACACGGAAAACTACCCAGAAATATACATGAAACGAGCTGAAAGGACAGTATAAAAGGTTCGAATCGTGAGGCATGTAAATTTGTTAGAATAAGTAAGTAAGTAAGCCAGACTTCTATCTATGTTTTTGTTTTGTTCCCCCCCCCCAGGCTGACTCTTAATGCAAATATCTTTTCAAGTCATAATTAAAGGGGAAATGAACAGACAATGTCAAAGGGAAATACATTCGAAGCTGTGTAAATTTGAAACAAAATCATCTTTAGAAGAAAGTTTTAGTAACTCTTGATTAAAAGTCATTAGCTTAACAGCTTTGTTTTTATCTTGCTACCTTTTTCTCATGCTATCTCTCTCTTTCTCTCTCTCAATATATATATATATGTGTGTGTGTGTGTGTGTGTGAATATATATAAATATAAATACATAATACTCACACACGCACATACACACACACACGCAAACACACAGATATATATATATATATATATATATATATATTCATACATTCAAGTATATATATATATATATATATATATATATATATATATATATATATATATATATATATATATATATATATATATATACACGTGTATTTTATGTGAGAGACAAAATATGTTGATGGCGATTTTTTGTTCCTTTAAAATTGAAGCTTCTTGCTTAGGAATGCGTTGAATTTTAGAATTCGAAAAAGAAACCCAAAATTTTACCCAGTTTGCAAAGAGCAAACGGCCAACAAACTTAGCTTTACAAAGCAAAAAAAAATCGGAAATTATGAGACATAAATAGTAAAATTGTCTGGTTAGTCACTCCTATGAAACTGTCACTTGACCAATGTCTACTGGCAACAGGGAATTCGGTGGGAATTTTGGGAGATATTGACGGGGATAGGCAGATGTACATGAGTGAATGTCTATAGCCCATTTGACTTTATTTGCAGCGGTAGATAAAAGGAAGGGTCAATTATAGAATCTGGTTCCGTAGATTTTTCCATAGTGCAAAGATTTGCTAGAGAGATCTAGATACCGATCAAAGTGAATATCTCCGACAATGTAACCCTATTCAGGGATTCGTAAAATCGATATCAATTTAAATCACTTTTTAAAGCTATAAATGTATGTTTTGTGTGTGCACACTTTCCAAAATGCTGATATTTACATGCATTTCACATCTGCATCATCATCATCATCATCATCATCAGTCTTTTAACGTCCGTTGTTGGACATAGACCGTCCCCAGGATTCGCCACAATTCGCTATCATGATCGTCGTGAAACCAGTGTTTTCCTGAATTTGCTAATTCAATAGCTTTAGATTGAGCCAAAATACTTTATGCGCTCTTTTGGCAATAAATAAGGTTGGATTACAGACCTCTTGAATATATGTGCCCTTAAAGGTGTTATGAAAAGTCTCAGGTTTTGATGCAGATATCTTTTTTTTTAGTTCGTAAAAGGGTATCTACTTGAGGTGTAACTATAAGGCTGGGTCTTTATTGTAAGCTGGTCGTGCAGATATAAGGCTTTGAAGTAAGTTATTCCCCTCGTATAATGTTTCCTTTTGGCGGGGGTCCACTTTGAGTTGTGTCCAGATACATATCTGTGTGTTTTGAAAATGATTCCGGAGGGCCGTACAAACAGACGGGAAAGTAGGTATTTACTTCAGCGTTATAGATATATCCCAAATAGCATCCCCCGAAATAACTAACTGGCACTTTTCAGAAGATAACAGCACAACATAATTCGGAAAACAAATGTTTTTTACGTTTTTTGTTTCTACAGGTACAGAAATCATAACGTACAAATCAACTGGAAGATTGAGATTGAGGTAAATAGTAATCCAAAAGTAATTATTAAAAAAAAATCATTCACAGACACTTTTCAATGTGTTATTGATTGGAAGCGCAATATTATTCTTCGAAAACCAAATTGTTGATACGTTTTTTCGCTTTTACCTCTAACAGAAATCATAACAACTGAAAAATTAAGATCTTAGTAAATAGATATAAGAAAATAATTATAAAATTCTCCAACAGGGCTTCTCAAAGTTTCTTCAATTCAGAAAAGTGAGACAAATGTGTTTACAACCTCTCACTTAATATTATAAGATAAGAGCAAGGGGCACAAACAGTATCAGTCTTCAGTCGTAATCTTGCTGTAACTGAATATATATATATATATATATATATATATATATATATATATATATATATATATATATACATATATATAGGTTTTCTCTATGCATTTTGATTATAATGAAAACAACATTAAATCAAAATACTAAGGTGTAATAGTAACAGGGTTCGTATTCATAAAATAATTGAATAAAATTGAACCATTTCACCCTGAGCTCCAACAGGGGTAAATATTGGTATAGCGATCAACAAAAACTCAAGTTACATGCATTTTATAATATTTCAGCATATCCTGACTATCTTTATAAGACCCCAAAGCATCCTAACATTCCTACTGATAAGAATAAATAATGAAACGATTTTTTTCAACATGAGAAAAGTCACCTTGTTTGGGGTTCAGGGGAACGGTAGTAAGAATTACTTTTTTTGTTAAAGATATGTATACATATGTATGATGATATATAGGTATAATGAGTGTGTTTGTTGATATGTGTGTGTGTATGTGTGTGTGTATGTGTGTGTGTGTGGGTGTAGGTATGTGTGTATGCGTGCATATGTGTGTGTGTATGGTTGCGTGTGTGTGCATGCGTGTGTGTGTGTGTGTCCTAGCACTTATCAGGTCACCAAGTGAGGAGAATGATAATGGAATCTTCATCAGATGAAATCAAGGAAGAATACGCTAATACTATCAGAGCAGATCGCACAAAATAAAAATCTGCATCTTTGCTGTTGAGAGAGATAATGAGACCTTTCCTCCCCAAAAAAGAACGTCAGAGTCAAAGTCAAAAGGATTGGAAATAATTTGTGAGCATTTATTTAGATTCTTCTCCATGCTCAAGTTAGGAAAATATAATCTTTCAAAGAGCACAAATAAGGCCGGCTCGTGAGTCACGACGTGAGTTATGATTAGGTGGAATGAGTATCAATAGGTTATGTTAATATAACTTTGATACGAACAGTCAGTCCTCCGAGTACATAGATAACCAAATTTTAAAATAAATATATTTCAAATAATCACATGAACAATGGAATTGGAAAGTACAGTATTTAGTGCCGTATTAGTCGAGGCAAAATAGGTTGCCGTTTTACAGTCAGTTTCAAAGAAAGCAATTATCAACTTTCACCGATGCAATCGAGACGCGAAATCATCATCTAACTATCATACGATGAGTACATGTAAATAAGCTCATGCTAATCCCCTTTTTAGCAAAACAAACAACGGCTATCGAGCTAAATTTCTATTTCCACTTTCCGCATGTGTACCTGCCTTTCTTTTTTTTTTTGTCTTTTTTTTTATTCAAAGCCTTCTTGGTCGATTTGTGGGTATGCATTGTTTACAAAAACACTTTTTTTAAAAAAATGCACGCAGATTTTGTGTCCATCTAAATATAAAGTTATCTTGATGCAAATCGCCTCACAAGTGGTTCCAAAATAGAAAAGAGAAAACTCGCATTTATACGTATGATTTTAGAATGAAAGCTTTCAAATAAGCGCTTGGCGAACGGGGATAAGTTAACCCTAATCTCAATGATAAATTTTGCGCGCTTGATTAATTAGATACACCTTTTCTAAACAACGACCGGATTTTGAAGTGAAGATCTTTCAATTTCGAATGACAATCATTGATCTTTTTGAAAATCTAAAATGGATATTTCGCCGAAAGAAAGTGGTTTTAGATTAGTTAATAGAATATTTTTCAAGTTCGACATCTATAAATATCATATCATTTACACATTTCTGGACGTACTTGCGCCATTCGCTGCAAATGACATTTCTTTTACTGCATAGGACATACTTTTAACTGAGGGACTTTAATGCGGTGGTGATTACAATTCAAAGATAATCCAGATCATTTTTGATGCCATGGGCAAGCATGGCAAG
Source organism: Thysanoteuthis rhombus (assembly GCA_963457665.1). Classification (NCBI taxonomy): domain Eukaryota; kingdom Metazoa; phylum Mollusca; class Cephalopoda; order Oegopsida; family Thysanoteuthidae; genus Thysanoteuthis; species Thysanoteuthis major. Next base: position 27,794,878 of record OY735201.1, read on the forward strand.
GCATGGCTGAACACTACCCTTGGTTTGCACAATGAACATTATTCTGGCTGTTTCTTCTGAATCATCGGTCCAAAAAAGCCCAGCCACATCACATCAATTGCTTTGCAACTACCCAAACATTACATCAGAACACCTTTTCATGCTTCGTTATCAGTCCCAAAATGTCCAGCCATAAAATTGCCTCAGGTGGGAGTGATGTGCTCCAGCAGCGACTACATAAACAAAACCCCCAAACCCTCACGAAGATAACGACATTATACATTAGTACCCACATGATCAGAACCATCTCAACGGACATACTCCTAACTGATTAAGAAAATGAAATCAAAAATATCAAACGAGACATTATCAGCATCAGTGGAATAACAAGACCCCGAAAAAAAATAATCAAATTAAAGAAAAAACATTTTTTTTTCAACCGTAGAAAGAAGAAAGTAAAACAAAGTGGAGTAAACTTTCTCGTCAACGTCGTAGGCTTCAAATCTGTCATCATACAACTCTCAAAAGGGTAAGAACTGAATATCATTGAAGTACATGTTCCCATTTCGCAGTCAACCAAAGACAGACAACGTCTTCGATGACTTGAATTTCCAACTCCAAAATACCAAATAATGCTTCAATGTCATCATGAACGACTTCAACGCACCGGTAGAACGAGAAAATGAACGTCGGGTAGGCGAGTTGGGATATAAAGTACGGAACGAGAGAGGTCAGCATCATGTGAAGTTCGCAACTGCAAACGTGTTTGAAAGCATGAACACCTTCCTTAAGAAGAAACACAATAGAAAATGTACTGAAGAACCCAAGCCACAGAATCAAGAACACAGTAGACTACATCCAAATGACAAAAGCGACATTGCCAAAGACATTAATCAAGTCAACGTAGGGGGCGACCATTGATGTAAAATGCAAATAAGCACTGACAAAGAATGCATAGAAATGTTCCACACCAAACTGCCACCACTAAACGTACAAAAACAGCTCACCCGATAAAATTCTTATCAAATCGTAGGAGAACAAAATCAACGAACTCAACGACAGGATAACAGCCTCTCAAATAGAAATTGCCATTATATTCAGACCTGAGAGCACATAAACCATTAGTGAAATATCAGATGAAAAACACAGATATCTAAAGCCACTGACAACAAGAGAGAAAACTGAAGACAAAATAAGATACCAAACATCGGAATAACTTTCGAAAAAGTGAGGTTCTCAAAACGATGAACAAAGCTCTCAAAACAGGGCGGAAACAAATAATAAGCATACTAGAGGGAAATAGAGCCCCAATAATAGAAACAGGCGTGTCGAACGGTCAATGAATTCTACCAAAAACTCTATGCCTTTACACAAAGAATACAAAATAACACAATACGCAAGACGCAAGCGATCAGTGTGAGGATTTTCCAGAAGTCACATGGGAGGTGGAGCAGACAATCAAACAGAGAAAGCAGAGCACCCCCCCCCCCCCGGATCGGAAAATATAATCATCAATCTACCCAAGAAAGATTGTAAGATGACCATTAGGAAACTATCTATTCTATCCAATGTATGTTCAAAACAAAGTAAAGGCTGGAAAAATTCAAACATGTCACTCATAATGTTTTTAAATGAAAAATAAAAACCCGAAAGGCCCCAGCAACTACCCCCCCCCCTTCAAGCTTACTCAACTGCATCTTCAACCTATCCACGAAGACAGTAGATGAAAACAAACCAAGGAAGCAAGCTGCCTTTAGAAGAAACTACTCGACCACACACCATCCCCATTCGATAAATAAGCTAAAGCAAAAAGCAGCAGAATGCAAAATACCACTTGCTGTAACATTTATCTTCAAGGAAGCCATCACTCTACAAAGCGTTGACCCTATATACAACAAATGAATAGCTCTTTTATTAGTCTACATAAAGACTCTGAGTCTTCTCAGCTCCGAAAAGGGGTAAGTTGAGGTGATAACAGCTCACCCAAACTCTAAACTGCTGGCCTATGAAAGATTTTCAGGAACCAGAACTAAGAAAATAGAAGAATAAAAACAAACGACAAATGTCTGAGCAACCACGAATTTGCAGACAACGTTGTCATTTTTGTAGAGAACATACCTCCAACTAATATTAAGTCAACTAAAAGAATAAATCAGGTAAGTCAGCCTTCAAATCAGCAAAACAATGGTTATGTAAAACAATCACACTGGAAACGGATACACAACGATCAAGATCAAAGACGCAGAACTGGAGAGAGTAGATGATTATATCTTTGTAAGAAGACAAATCTCTATGAAATTCTCAAAAAAAAAATGAAATTAAATGAATAATCACTCTAGAATGGCTAGTTTCCGACAGAGCATGCTCAATCTTCAAAAAAGAAAGATCCAATCAGTCCAAAGAAGCCGGGTATGCAACTAATGTATCCTCCCGATAGTCAATCAAAAGCAAAAACTTGGGATTTAACGGAGAGACTGACATGCACACTGAGAAGCATCCAGGGAACGTGCACACGAGAGAATCGTGCTCAACCTCACATGGAGAGAACTCACAAACAGCACGATATATCAGGGAGAAAACCGGAGTCCGCAAGATCATGGAATCCACTGGAAAATTCAAATGACAATGGACTGGTCATGTTACAAGAATGGCAGAAACTGATAGACATCATGACTCACAAAATGTAACCCCAGATATAACATGCCGGCGTAATACAAAATCAAGAGACAAACTTGACAAAATCAGAATGTATTGGATCCTGACGCCTGTGATAGAGAGATGTAGCGAATCAAGGGGAAGGTTTATGTTCAAGACGGACATTAAAAAACTGATGATGATAATGATGATGATGATTTACACTGATTTCATTGAATCATGCTACGGTCGTATCCTAACTCCCCTTTGCATGGTGGTGTCTTAGCTAATCTCGAATAAGTATTTATCACGAAGCAGTACTGCAAGAAGAACAAAACTACACACAGCCATTACCTTCTTAAAGGGAACTTCTAGCTGAGAAGCATATCGCTGAGCCATAACAAGAACATCTTCTTTGGGTACCTCGAAATGAAGTCCAAGCTGCATCTCAAAAACAGTATATCGCTGATAAACAACAATATCTTCACTGTGTGCCTCAAAATGTAGCTCAGGAGACACAACCAGAACAAAATAAGGCTGATAAGTAATTATTGGACGAAGAGAATCCACGTGACCATCCCGTTTCCCTCCTGCCTGGTGGGTATATGCTTTAGGGTACATGCATGAATACAGGGTATGGAATTTACGAACGATAAACCACAACTGGAAGAAGTACAGCATGAAGGAACAGAGCAGCACTTCATTAATGGACAACGCGTGGACTCCCTGCAAAGTCGTGTCTATTATCATGGGCACCGTGATTGATTATTATGATTTGATTTTTGTATGTCAATCGAACTAAATAATACAAATAGTTGATTCCATTCATGTGCATATGATTTGCAAGTAGTCAGAATAGTGTATCGTAGCCAGTATTACAGAATCGAGATAAAATTGAGAAAACAACTCCATATCTCGTTCAGATAAAAAAAACTTTAGGCTCATTACAGGAATTAGCTGTAAATTCCAAGGAGATTTTTCGGCTAATATTAACATAATGTAACAAGAAAGCAACGAAAGAGATTAAAATGTCAGTTATACCTCAGATCAGTCCGAAAGGAATAAATAAACATCATGACTCTTTACGAAAATTGTAGGAACTTCGGATAAGGAAAGCACAGTACAAAGTATACAGAGTATTCTTTTTCTTTTTATATTCCTTCCCCCTTCAAGTTGAAAAATATATCTAGTTTGTGGACTGGAAAGAAGCACAAAAATAAAATGAAAAATTCGTTAGCTTGCGAGGTTTTAACTTGTATATTGTAATTGTTTTATGATGTTGATATTGTATGAGTTTTCTGTATAATATGATATAATGTGACATCCGAATGTAGGATGGGTTTACTCAATGCTTCAGTGTTTGAACATTCAACTTCAATTTAGTTGGTTTAGAGTAGAGCTAGAAGTATAATAGAATTTGGATTCACTATACTGATACATCTATGTTTCTGATTCGCCTGAAAAACCCAAGATAGGACAGAAATATGGATGTGTCGGTGTAGCGAATCCCCATTTTATATATATATATATATATATATATATATATATATATATATATATATATATATATATATATATATATATACACACACACAGAAAGTGATCAGGAACTGATACAAAAGCCACTGCACAAAGATGAAATGAATTAATACTATTAACTGAATGTCAGTAATAGTTATTGTTTTTATCTAACTGTACTGCAAATGAAAGAGATAAATTACATTGCAAGTGAAAATGTAATGTGTTCTAATATTCATGTGTTTTTTCCTATTTTCTAATTTGAGACCCTTTTATAAAATATGCCATGAGCCTGACACTAGCGGGATCAGGCTTTCGATAGATTTAAGACTACAAAAAGGTATTAATGATTACAGGCAATATCTAGGAGTATCAGAATAAGTGCCAATATGAGAATACAGGCAAAACCTGCATAACGTGATTAATTCGCGTGTGGTGAAGTTGTATTGAGCAATAAGTTTTAATATGACCAGAGTGCAATATTTGAACTGTAAGACATCTTATGGCATCTGACTTGGTTTTGAAGTACCTCACGAGAACAATGATATACTGAAATGTGTGCATGTGATCTGATATAGGCTATATCAAATTATTTCTCTCAATGACAATAGGGAAATCAAATGTGACTTCATATTCGTTTCTTATATACACTGAATTGCACACGTACATTCTCTGTATGCCATTTGGATACTGTGCTGATAAAATTTCGAAATATATCACCACACGCAGAAACACACACACACACACACACGCACACACACATATATATATATATATATGGATAGATAGATATAAATATAGATATAGATATATAGATAGAGATCAAGCTTGCGTACTTGCTATCAATACTGGAATCAATTCGACAGACTGATTTCGTGTACCGACTGATGTTGCATGTCTCTCTCCACGCTCACTTTCTTGATTTTGCCGTCTCATCAACTGGTAAATAAGCCCTTATCAAATATTTTTCATTTGACAACTTTTAGTTATGCGTTCATGCCATGAATGGTAATTGCTATATGAAATTTAGTTTCAAATTGTGAATTATTTTTCCATTCATTGAATGAAACAATAAAGATACTGTTTATTTCAACCTTACTCTAAGAATGACAATTTTCTAGAACATTTCCTTGTCTTTCTTCAACAGAATACATTCAAAATTACATTAAACTCTCATTTTATCAACTTAAAATCTCATTTTCAATCCCTGATATTATCATGTTGGAAACTAGTCATATATATATATATATATATATATATAGATAGATAGATAGATAGATAGATAGATATAGATATAGATATATAGATGTAGTCTTTACGTAAGTAAGCAAATGCAGGTATTAATCTTCGATGTTAAGAAGACTGCATGTAAGTGTGTTGTACATTAGTGTTCGTATCTCTCCACATTTCTGCAGACTTTCACACATGTGTCAGCGCATGTGCGCATGCGCGTGGTTACACAATTAGCCAATCAACATCGTTTATGGAAGTCCTATGCCATTAAGTGAGTTAGCGGAAGGATGTCTGGAGGTCAGATGTCACGAGCAGATGTCACCTTTCACTGATTTCTGCTTCTGGATCTTGCGAGATGTCCACGCCTCATCTCTTTCATTTAATTGGATACACACACAACACAGCCACCGGAAGAATCTCATCTCAATACTTTGATACAGACTATGGTCTTTCTTTCTGTGTCTCAACACACACACACACACACACACACACACACACATATATATATATATATATATATATATATATATATGTATGTATGTGTGTGTGTTCATGCGTGCGTGTGTGTGTATATATATATATATAATATATATTTCAATTGCTATATGTCATGTTGAATCTATTTTTTAAATGGTCCCTTGTTTTTAAACGGAGAATGAATCATTTAGCCTAGAAAACGTAGATAAAATCAACAATGAGAGAATGGGACTATTGCAGGAATCGATCCCACAATCTGCCACGGATCTATAGAAGGATACAAGATCTATAAACGTTCTGAAATATTTCATGTATTTTTATTCATGTTTTAAAACGCTAATAAATGCTACTTGTTATCTTTACGGTATACTCTAAGTTGTATATATTTGTGTCAGTATGTTAACACGATGGGTCAATTTGTCATTAAATAGAATTCTTATATTTATTTGATATTGAACTTGAAACAATAAAAAATATCATTGAGATTATGAACACAATTAGCTTTCAGCCATAATCCTGAATTAAAAAAAACTCAATATCAAATTCATCTTCTCCCATCACACAAGATAGTCAACTATTTGATCGTCATTGAGAAGTCATAGAATTAAAAGGAAAGGGGTATCTCAAGGAAAATGTCAAAATACTGTTATCATAAATAACTTAACATTTAGATACCAAACGTTTTATAAAGCTGAATAAGTAAGTTTCATCTAGTAAAATACCCGTTCTTTTTGTCGTAGGATGTAGGCTAAGGGGTAGAAATATAGAATATAGCAATCTTATATATATATATATATATATATATATATATATATATATATATATGTGTGTGTGTGTGTGTGTGTGTATATTGTAATCAATAATTGAATCATCCAGAGACAGCTGTTTCATTGTATTACAACTCTTCAGTATGGCTGTAGTCTATCTATTGACCTGCATCATTCAGATGAAGTATTGCTACTGGAACTTCTTCAGAAATCCTCAATCTCTGCTTCGTCTGCTTGCTGGTTATGTTAACTATCACAAATAGAAATGCAGCAAGGCCAAAATACGTTATGATTATATTATTACTGGATAAGCATATCACATCATCATTCATCATATAAGCTAGGCTGATATGTATTTACCGGTAAGTTCACTATGATTATCGTAACTTTGGATTGGTTATTTACAATGCATAAGGTATACTTCGTAACTTTCAATCATGATATCAAAAATGTTCCTATCATTTAAAGAAGTAAACACAGCTAGGATAGCAACATAGCAAGGCTGAAATACAGTAGGAGTATATCATTATTATCATCATTATTATTATTGATGGTGATAATAATAATAATAGTAATGATGATGGTGATGATGATGATGACGATGATGATGATGATGATGATAGTAATAATTTCATATTGTGAAAAACTTTTAGATTGTATTGACATATATATGAAAAAAAATTGTTGTCTGGGTAAACAGGATGACCTTTAATCGTTTTTTTTTTTGCTGGTGAGAAGGGAAATTATTTAACCGATTATTTGATGTGATGGTTTTATTTATCGATTGGGAATTTTTTTTGTTTTTCTCTATTACTCTTTACATTCCAGTCTTTAGAAATCATGATGATATATGTGCGTCTAAAATCCTTCAAGTTATCATCTAATTATGTGTTTGGGAGCCCAAAAGCCACAGTGAGTTTTATTGCATATTTTAGCAGCATATTCTTTTTTAAACGATTGTTATTGAAAATGACGTTCTTCCATATGGTCGATTCGAATGAGTGAGGGAATTTTCTGAAATTCATGTACTATAATCAAAAAATGCAGCACGGATTTTGGGAAATTTCTTACATTCATTCAAACCAACTATAAGAAACAACACCAGAAAACCTGACTAGAAAGGGAAATTGGAAAAAATGTCAATTTCTTTCCATATATATATATATATATATATATATATATATATATATATATATGTGTGTGTGTGTGTGTGTGTGTGTGTGTGTGTGTGTGTGTGTGTATACTAAAAGCAAAATTTTACCCCAATGAAATAAATCTCGATTACAATGAGCTTTTTTACAGTACCATTTTGGTATCCGTGCAGTCATAGATGGTGTTATTGTCTATATAGTCTCAATCCTTCGTTTTATCTCAAGTATTTGGTACAGATCTGGGATCATTTACTATCACTGGTACTTCCATGACTTTCATGTTATACACCTTCTTCGGGTCCATCACCAGGTCCTGCTAATTCCTTGATTTTTTCACTGACTTTTCCATTCACGCAGTGATTTGCAGGCACAGTCACGTCTATTATTTGATAGGTTATCTTTCCCTTATCCACAATTACCAGGTCACGTCTTTTCACTTGGACGAGGTGGTAAGTTTGAATGTCAGTCACCAAATAATTCATGGCTTATATTTTTTCAGGACAGTCTCCAGTTTGGACTGATACTACATCTCCGCATGGTAGTATCTCATTTGTTTGCCTAGTTCCAAGGGTATAACTGTTGCTACCCTGTCGTATCTGGTTTTTATAATCTTCCCGGGCTTTTTGACTGCATTCAGTGGTTAAGTGGTTTATGTTTTCATACCTTTCTCATATGGGAAGAATTTGCTCTTTGTTTGTTTTCTGTTGAATCTTGTTTTGATATGGTTTGTCTTTGGGTTACCATGATGAGAGATTATGCTTCTCTCACCAGGTAACCTTTGCATACCGATGTCCATGATCTCTCGTCTGAAACGTTTTTATAACTGTCTTTGGAATTATATGTAAATTTTTTTCTCTTCCCATTTGTCTATCATTGTTTGTTGTGTCGCTCTTTTGATAGCAGCTTTTTTTTTTTGGTTGTTGTTCTTTGCACTGCCTCAGGAGCTTTCTATAATGTCTCTACTATCTGCTTGCACATAAATTTCTAATCCTCTTTTGACCTTTTGGACAATCTCCTATTCCGATGAGTCCTCTTCCGCCTCCTGCTCCTTCATGTACAGTCTATCCGTGTCATATCTAAAATGTAGTGTTGTCAGCATCATAAGACTTCTTGTTCACGGGTCTGTGGGTTAGATTTCTTCCTTTGTCCATCATAGGGATGGCTTTTATTACCAATTCTGTCAATCTGTTAATTCCTGTAATTGGATGCCTGCATTTTAGTTTAGCGTCTAATCTCTTTATTATCCACCTTAAAAATTTGTCCTTATTTTGTTTTTCGTTTTCCCTCGTTTCATTACATCATATTCTTCCCAAAGTCCTAGATGTTTACATTGGTCAATGCACTGATTTTTTCCAATCATTAGTTTCTTTTTGCTACTGCTTGCCTACCTTTTTGCATTACTATGTGTGCACATTTTTCTATCTGAACTCCATCCCAATGTTGTCACCGTTTTCTTCCATTTTGATGGACAACGTTTTCAGCTCTTTGCTCAAAGTTCAATGTCGTCCATATGCATAAAGCGGTTGATTTTTACCCTCTAGGGTATTTCTGCTATCCTCTCAGTATTCTGTTGAGTGGCATCATGGTTGAAACAAATATGAGAGGAACAGAGTTTTCTGGAAAATCACCTTTTTATACCTACCTTTGCTAAGATTTCTCCCGTAGCTACAGTTTTTCATAGAGTTGCTATAAATCTCTCTACCGGTTAGCTTATCTATGATATCCTGGGGCATTCGAATATCCAGCTGTGTATGATTTTTTTTTCTTTCGTATAGTTGATCGATCCCATCACAAAATTCTTCCTCCTTTTTATCTTCTTTTAGCCTTTCCCACATCTTTCCTGTTTTTCTGGTAAAAGGAATATTTTCCTATGAAGATATATAAATTCTCTCTGTTATCTGTTCGGCGAGGAATTTCCATTTAAGTGGTAGGAATGTGATTGGTCTATAATTGCTTGCCTGGTTCCCTTGTTCAGCTTTTTCTTTGGTGTTGATCTTTCCATCTTTGGTCATCTATTCTTGGACTCCACTTTCATCTAGACAACATTGCAGTTGCAGGATGTGTCTTTCATGTAATCCGTTGCATTTTCTGTACCAATAATCCTGGAATCCATCAGGTTCTAGTCCTTTCCAGTTGGCTAATCTTCAAGGTATTTTTCAATGCGGTTCCATTCAGTACTTTTTGTTTACTTTCATCTATGTCTTTGGGTTCTTTTCAGATTTTATCTAACCATTCAAGAGCTTCGTTGTGTCTTTTTGGATTTCCACATGCGACGTTTTAGAAAATCTTTGCCTCTTTAGCATCCAGTTTTATGTTACTTTCTTCTTCCAATCAGGTCCTTGTAAAATTTTCAAAATGTGCAGTTCTGTGTTTATTTGACTGTCCTTGGTTTTCATCCCTATGATCTTGCTTCTTTGACAAGTCTTCTTTGGTATATCATTCAAACTGCCACCCTACGCCTTTTCGTCTTATCTTGTATCTGTTCCATAGTCATACACCTGGTCGGTTCCTGTATGGTGCATTATTCAGTATTATTTCCTTTCTCTGTATTTGGGGTATCTGTTTTTGTAATTTCATTTCCCAGGTGGTCTCATCATTTAAGTCATTCGATGTATCTCCTTGTATTTTCAAGAGGTCTGTCACTATTTTTGCACCTGTGTTTGTAAAGGTTGTCCAGCTCCGTGAGATCGAATATGCTATTGGTGACTATGATAGGCTCAGCTGATTACCTTAGTTATTTCCGGTCTTTTCCCAGAAGGAGTGGCGGTGATGTCTTCTCTCAATAGATTATTTCTTCCAGATTTTGTATCTGTTTATATTTTTTTTTCTGTTTGATTGTCAATGTCTCTCTCTTTTTTTAAGTCTTTGGTCAGGGCTCCCCTTTTGTGTCCGTTCTGTCGTTTGCTACTCTGGTCAAAAGCTATGTTGCTAAGCCCTAGCATTGGCTCTTTTCCATCTTAGTTTTTTCTAATAGACATCTAACAACATCTGTGTGGTATAGTTATATCCTTTACATATATTTTTCGAGTTTTAACTAAATAAGAGTCCAATTTAAAGCTAAACTTCCAAGTTTTAGAGCTATTGTGATTTGTACACCCTTCTTCTTGCACAGTTAAAATTGAACTCTCAACGTACAAAGAAGATTATAGTTTTCATAATCATCATCATCATCATTATTATTATTATTATCATTATTATTATTATTACTATTATTTGGAATCTCACACCAGTTGCCTGGCGGTAACCGCTGGAGTTTGAGTGACAGCAAGTCTCCTCAAGTCTCCAGCCCTCCTCCCCCAGTACTCATAGGTCGCAGTAATTCTACGATTTACAGTTTCACACCGGTTGCCCACTGGTTATCGCTGAAGGCTGAGTGACAATAAGTCTCCTCAGGTCCTCAGCTAACGTCTCCTCTCTCTTTCGCATATCATGACAGAGCTACAATTCGTTGCAGTACTTATATCTTTAGCACCTTCCTCAGTATCCGTGCAGTTCCAAGTAGAGCTGTGGTCTGTACGGTCTCTATCCTTCCCCTAATCCCGATCTCCTCCAGTTTCTCCCTCAGCGTTTTGGGGACAGTTCCTACTGCGCCCACTATGACCGGTACTACCCTGGTTTTCATGTTCCACATTTTCCTTAACTCCCTTGCTAGGTCCTGGTATTTTTCCCTTTTTTCACCCTCCTTCTTTTTTACTCAATGGTCTGCAGGTACAGCAACGTTTACTATTTGGCAGGCCTTCCTTTTTTTGTCTACTATTACTAAATCCGGTCTTCTTGCCTGGATGAGGTGGTCAGTTTGGATGTCAAAGTCCCAGAGTAGTTTGTGGTTGTCATTCTCCAAGACTGCCTCTGGCTTGTGCTGATACCACTTTTCCACATGGTTGAATCCCATTTGTTTGCTTAGTTCCTAGTGTATCGTCGTTGCTACTCTATCGTGTCTATGCTTATACTCCTTCTGGGCGAGTTGACTACATTCACTAGTTATGTGGTTTACCGTCTCATCTCTTTCACCGCACATGCGGCATTTGCTGTTTGTCTGTGTTCTGTCGATTTTTGTTTTTATGTAGTTTGTTCTTATGCTTTTGTTTTGGGCTTCCATGATGAGAGATTCTGTTTCTCTCTTAAGGTTCCCCTTTCGTAACCACGTCCATGATTTCTCGTCTGCTACATCTTGTATCCGTCTTTTAAACTCGCCGTACAATTTCTTCTCTTCTCATCTTTCTTTTCTTGCTTGCTGTACTGTTCTATTATTATTATTATTATTATTATTATTATTATTATTATTATTATTATTATTATTATTATTATTATTATTATTATTATTATTTTTATTATTATTATTATTGCCATCTCCAAAAAAAGTCCATGTTTACTCAAAAAGAAACATTAATATAACCATTACTAGACCTATACCAATTCAAATAATCTTTACTATTTATAAATTTAACTTGACAAAATACTCCCGAATTTCCAAAAAGGGAACACAAATATCTTATATTATTCCTCTGTAAACATGCATTAATGAATATGTCGACCTACATACGGGATTTCTTTTCAGTTATATATATATACATATATATATCTTTATATATATATATATATATATATATATATATATATATATATATATATATATAGATAGATAGATAGATAGATAGATATGTGTGTGTATGTGCATGTTTTCATTGCACCAGAGCCAACCAAATCTTATAGTCTTATATTTTGATCGATTTCTCCTCGAGTGTTTCTCGATTAGTGCTGAGCAGTTATCTTCAAAGATGTTCTGTTTTCGTTTTGCAATCATCACCCCATGTTTTGATCATTTTTCTGTCAACAACTTGAAGAAATTGTTCACCTTTATCTTTGATTTTGGTTATTATTTACTTTTATCTTGAATTTCCAGTTGTATCAAACTTGAGTCCAACCGAAATACAGCAGCGAGTAAACAGCACGAGTCTGACATAAAAAATAAGCCTTCAGTTGGGAACAACCCTGGTTATTAGAACCAGCTGCATTGCTATTTAAGCTATTACGACTTTTAAGGCTTGTAGAAGATTATATCTATCGTTATCCAACATATTATCTGTCTTTCAGTTTGTGTTAGTCTCTTTGCTCGTGGTGTAAGTGAAGCTAATGACTTTTTCCACTTTTATTAGAAGAAATATCATAAACCATCCTTATTAATCTTTCGACTGATATTTTTATCCATCTTGGATAATTTGTGGGGTTATTTTTTTGATTTTTATCGCAATTCATCCAAGGCTTTTGAGCTATAGCAGTGAGTAAATTGAACAGATAGAGAAGAAGTAGCTCCCGCAGAGATTCAAACTCACGACATAAAGTTGCGATGAACGAATGAGATGTGAAAAAACAATAATGGTTTCCAGTAAACTCATCTGGTGAAGTTTGAAATAATAAAAGCTAGGTTTGGTAATTCATTCAGTAGAAATTGTCTTGTAGTAAACGTCTTTTGGCAGCATGTCATATTTAGGGTGATCAATTAATTGTCCTATAAGGGGGTTGATCAATAAATAAACCACTTTCTCCACTTTTTGTCAACTAAAAAAACAGCATGAGTGCAGCTGGGCACAAATTAACAGACCAATCTAGTATAAATTTTCATTCTAAATTTGACTGAAACTGAAATTCTATGGGTGGGAATCCTTTTTTAGTTTTTTGTAGAGACAACGAGGAGTGAATTTTCAAATGTTCAGCTCTCAAGTTCCTAACCGTTTGATTCAGACTTGATGACAGTATCGATACTTTTAGATGGAAACGGTGATTCATGTTCATGTGACAACTTGACTAAATATATGGTACAAATATCCTAATCCAACTCTTGGCATTGATGGAAAAAAAACTTATACAACCAATTTTTTTTAATTCCAACAAATGATTGCTTCATAGATTATACGAAATTCAAGGAGTCGAATCCTGCAATGAGATTGCTTCTTGGATTATAAGAAAAATGAGTTGAATCCATTAAAAATAAAAGACATTTCAGCATTATCTTCTTTTTTCATCGTACAAACTATGTCACAAAAAATATGTACGCCATGGCATCTGTTTTTGAGATTTTAGCCATCAGCCATTGGCAATCAGCCCTGCTACACAGCCAGAATCACGAACACCTCTAAGCGTACATGACCTGTGCATCATAAAAATATTTATTTACATTTATTTCCTAATATATGTTTGTTAATTTACTGCCGAATCGAAGGCAAGGAATGTGTGGGAAATAAATTGCAGATAAAACGTGACAGATTTTATGGCCTCAGCAAAGAATATTGCTTATTTACTGTGGAGAAATTCTTGTTGGACTGGTGAAAATATATGATTCTTGTTTTCTTCTTTTCGATGCCATATAACAGGTCAGCAACATGAGTGGATTAATATCTAACTCCGATGTTATGTTTATCTGGGATAAGCGATTGTGATAGACGAGAATTTTGCCTGTCAAATGACTGCGTTTTAATGCTGGAACTATTATTCTGCGATTATGGGTTATATAAATTCAGTTGATTTCTATGATCCATACAGAAGCTATCCCATGAGACACTTGGAATTTTAGCAGGCTTCTGTCATGTATGTGTTGACAGTCAGTTAACGTCACTATTCACTAATTCGACTGAGAACAGGCCACTGATGTTATTAAATGTATTTTCACTATATACTGAGTGACAAAAGGATATTTTTTCAAAATTCAGTAATGTAATCACTGAATTTATCATTCGGTTGCATTTTTTTATATTGATTTTTTTTCTTAGAAGACATCAGTTGTGATTTAACAAACTAATTTTAGATGGCAAAAATCAACATTATTTCAATTTAATTTGATTTTTTACTCTTAAACCTGGTGACAGGACTCATCCTTCACTTTTTACTCTTAGACTGGAGGGAAAATGCTTGTTCACATTCGATCCCTCACTTTTTAAACACACCTCGACGGTATATAAAGTCAGTTATAAAAACATTGTCGAAACAAATATTGGGATAAATGACCCATGAGGAACAACGCCCATTCTCCTGTAAGATCGTGGCAGCTGGTAAATAAAACAGATTATTCCTAAACCTACTCTTCATGTTCTTGTGACTGACGGACATTTTATTAATTTTGATTAAGCATTAATGGCGAAACTAAAGAATTCGTGTCAGCAGTTACACACTGCAGATTTTTTTGTGACCAGCAATATTTTTGCCATCAAAGACGACAAATGGTTCTATTTTTTCATACGTGTCTCTGTTTATCTGTCCTTTATGTGTGTCCAAGCGCTCTTGTTGTCTACAGACTTGAAAATTGGTATCAGTCCTCATATATCTTTTCCTTTTCATTTAGCAACCTTAAGTTGTCTACCAGAACAGCTAAACCCAGTAGCATCTTATTCACGGCAGCCTCATTTGGCCTTTTGGCTCGGATTAGATGATTTGTTTGAATTCCACAGTCCCACAAAACTTTACATGTTTAATTCTACGATAAAGGTTATTGGTATATTTTCAATATTGGTTTGTGTGGTCAAAATTCGGACACTTGCACGATTCCCAGTTGATTACCAACCAACCCTCAGACTTATTTACTATAATTGATTGAACTCATCTCTACTTCTGTGGTTAAAATTTCGTAGAAGTAGTATTATTGTTAATGTTGTTACTCACGTTTTGATATTGATGCTTCTATTATCATCACCCAAAAGTTCCAAAAAAAAGGAAACTTCCCATTTGCTTTACCGAAAAATGAGAATCGCTAGCAAAAGTCTTACATATTTCAAAATCCGAATTGAAAAACGCCATCTAAGTATGGTTCGTTGGATGGCACCAACGGCAAAATGTTTCCTAGCAGGGTAGGTAAAAGTTGAAGGGTAACTTAATTTAACTTTTTCAAAATTTATCAAAGGCAATATACAAGATTGCTATACATGAATGTTGATTGAAAAGTTTTCTCGACATGAGTTAAACAGTTCCAAGTAAATTTGTACGGTTCAACTTTGAATAGTTACAAAGAGTACGTAACTTTTTTTTGCAGGTAAAATCAAGCAGCAGAGTCAGATATTGTTGGGGAAAAAACGATATCGTTCAATATCTAGTCATCTGTTACTTCAGTATCAAAAGTTCACTACCTAAGGAAATTAGCAAAGATACGTTGGAAACACTAGAAGAGAAGCCCCGAAGTTAGACAATTGATGCGTTAGTATCTAAATTAAAATATAAACTTTTCTATCCATGCTGTAAGATCAGTAGTATTGAAAAATCATTCGATTGCATTGAATTAAAAAAATTACATTGTGTTGTTTTGCATTCAATATATGTTTACACAATTAAAAAAAAAAGAAATAGAAAAAGTAAGAAATATTTATTTATGATTACAATTCAATAGTTACCTCCCCTTACATATTTCACCGACAAAAAGAAAAGACCATTATGCAGCATTGTATATAAGTTGATGATGACAATAAGTAAATATACTTATCTCCTAAAATGAGATCCAAGTTTTCTCAAAGTGAAGACACGATAAAGTTTGAGGCTTTGATCGTGTGTTGATGCACCGAGCTTCCTGAGTGCTATTAAGAAAGGACAATTAACGTCATTACGGAGATTCGGCTTGCTACGAATGAAGCAGAGTGAATGGAGCAAAAGATAAAGAAAGCCATTGAAATGACAGTTATTGCATTACAGTACACAAACAGGACATAAGCCCTGCCAAATTCATCAGCTCAGATTCGATTTGCACCATATGTTGATACTCTTGCGATGCATTAATTCCTCCGCCGACACTGCATTAAAATACTGGGAAGCACTCAGAGATCGTATACATATGCCAATGCCATTGTCACTAAAAACTGAATGAATATAAGTTTGTAAATAGATATGACGTAGGGGAAGGAACTAAGAAAATCCTGGATCCACTCCAAAATTTTATCAATCATCCTTGCAAGGAGATGGATCGGATGCTGATAACTTTTTTATGATTTTGACGTCCATTAAAGGTGTATGCACATCAAAACCATAGAGTTGGAATTGAAATATTCATGCAATTACAACAGAGCCCAATAAGTTCAACAAACTGCAGATAAAATTACCCCCCTTGATTTTGACAAAGAGGAAAAAAAACACTTGCATACATAAACGCTGAATCTATCTAATGACCCTACGATAGTAACAGTCAAGAATTTTTTTTTCCAGAGCGTGCATTTAGCAAAGAAAACTTGAACTTCCTAGTTAAGCTTTTTTCCAATCGAAGAAATAAATGCCACAGGCATTCAGCGGGTAAACATATATTTGCTTGTGTAACAAGTCTTCACTTATGTGTGAAGTTATGTCTTCAAAAGTTGTTTCGCTTAGTATATTTTACGTAATTGCCTTATTTGTTTTAGTAATTTTTTTTGTTTTTGCCTTCAGTAAATTTGGATCATGCTTATTTAATGACTTCCATTTATCATGATTCTTTAAAAAAAAGTTTCGTATTGTTTTGAAGAGTATTTTTTATATATTTTGTTATCATTTCCTCAGATGAAAAAGAAGATAACATGAAAACTGTTATTGTATTTCCCATGGCCAAAATTGTACTTTTCTGAGATTTCCCATTGACACTAGGGGTTTTATGATGATAATTCACGTGATTTTCTCCTTTTTTAGAGTAGGGGGCATTCTTTCGTTTCGAGTGCTCCAAATATTTTTTAACTATTATCAAATTTGGCTATGGATGCGCAAATAACCATTGCTATCTTAGAGTCGATAAAAAAAAACATCATACAGTTGAATATCTCTCAGCACAATATAAGGAAAGTAACCCTAATGGTAAATCATAAAATTTAACAAGTTCACTCAATCAATGTTGAAGACAGTAAAAAGGGTGCTAGATTAATTGAAGAACAGAATTAGCATTATCAACTGCAACCAAATAAATTGTAAAAAATACTATTAATAATATCAATACATACATAAAATGGCAATATAAATCATCACCAGCCTTTTAGCGTCAAACTTTGAACGAAGATCTCTCCAAAGACGCGCTTGATCCCTCTCTTTGGCACCACAGCGATGATGTACTTATTCGTCTCGTCCTCTGATTTTTTATTGGACACAATCCGGGATATGATCTCTGGGGATCCATGTTATGAGTTGGGATGTCCAGCAGTTGTCTGAGATTCTTGCAACATGACCAGCCAAACACTAATTAAGTTTTGAATTTCATGATATTTCTGTTTTTCTTCTTCCATACTGTACTGTATTGCGATCCCTCTGTGTATGTTGATCATGATTCTCTCCTGAGTGCGTTGCATGGTTTTCTGGTTAGTTCTTTGTTTCAGCTCGATATGTGACAATCGAAAGGATGTATTGGTTGTACAGGACTAATGTGTACGACCGATGAAATACCGAAAGCTTGTCAAACTAAAGTGATTCTCTTCTTGATTACACCTTCTTCTAATGATTTCATGGAGATTCATTGTCCTTGGTAGATATAGTAGTTTACTTTTTTCAGCTTGATTCTGATTATTATGTTGTAGTTCTCATCATCTTCGTTGTAATTGGTGAAAAGATCCTGAATGAGGAAAGATTGGGCGTTTACATGAACACATCAAAATGAATGTCGAGTAAAACAAACGTGTTATGATTCAAAACACAACTATCAGAATATTATATAGAATCTTGGGAAAAGGAACCACTAAATCTACCTATGAAAACGATTATCCATGATATCCTGAGAAAATACATCAAGCACAGAATCCCTGGAGTATTTGGCAGAGCCAGCTCAACCTTTGAGAATGATATACATCCAATGCATCCCCCCCTAAACACACATGTGGAACTTGAATATGGCACCTTACTGGAAGTTTGACATTAATGTTAAGTACCACGCAATGTGCACAAGAGAGGAACATACTCAATCTCACATAGAGATGCGTAGTTCATTTGAGGAAAGATAGGGATCAGAAATACCGTAGAAAACATTAGAAAACTTGAATTGCTATAGTTTAGCAATATTGCAAGAATGTAAGACACATTCTGACTTACCACATGAATCCCCAAGGACCATACGTGAGAGTGCAGTGGGCAGAACATGATATGGCGTGAGAAACTGGTTTTGACTCTGCAACGCCTACAATACAGGGATCTGGCGACTTTGGGCGAATGTTCACGTCTAATGCCGATGCTGACGATGGATTACACTGGATTGTATCTTCTTGAAATATACAAAACCCGTTAGAATAGGTCATTTTGATACTAGATGCCAAAGCCATAATAACTTAAAAAAGCACACACACTACCGTACACACACACACACACACACACACATACACACACCTCTATCTTATGGGTGTTTCACACATTGTTTGATGTGATAATGTCCCTCTCCTTGTGACATCTGAGCATGCTGACATCTCTGGCCTTGGATAAAGAGATGACTTTTATTATCGAAAAATACTCTTCTCTCTTCTTTCATCCAGCTACGCTAAGGGTATACAGTTGATTGTGTTGAACAACATTGAATCTCACGTCTTGCCAGAAGAATTCCCCTTTGCCATTTACAAACAACAGTTCAACTGCACCACTGCTTAATTCATTTGCCCATGACTAATTCTTCTATGAAATGCTGTTGAAATTCATTGAGAACTTCAGTAAATATTATTCGGTTGAACCTGACATAATACATAGATGCATGAATCAGAGAATATCTATTGAACTTACGGTCAGTATTCAATCGATTCTACCCTGATGGCCTTTTGGTCCAGAAAACTTAATTAAAATCCATCAAAAGCCTTTGGAGTTATCGTGGACACATTCGTATAGCTACAATGCAAGGGATATCACTGTGAAGAATCCTCAAGATCAATCGGTCAAAATATTCAATAAGGTCTTTCTTAGCCCATGGCTCACCCTTCAACAAAACGTTATTGACATTGATTGAGCACTTTTCAAGATGTGTCAATTGAAAGACATGAAGGAATACATACACCTATCCAAAATTCCAGAGATGAATTAGAAAAGGAAATAAAAAGCAAGCAGCTAAGACGGGTATACATTCGTGGGCGTTTATTTGCATGACTACAGATGTGTCTATGTATGAATAGATGAGAGTAAATGACATGTTGTGCATATGAGTGACCAACGCATCATTTTCAAAATGTTACTATCTCTGTTATTTTCAGAACAACTCGATGTCGAAGCATTTCATAAGCTTAAACAACCTGCATTATGATTTTAACGTGTGATAACTATTTTAATTTTGATTGAGGAAAAGATTGAAATAGTGTTTTCCAACAGGAAGAGCGTTTTCGCAGAGGATGTTACTGTGTACACTTATAATGCATGGCCACTCACATAGAAGATCAGCACGAAGCTAAATTGGGGAAAAAAGAGCAAGAATATTGTGCGGAACCAATCCTATAACTATAATGGTTTCGCTTGTCCATCTTAAGAATTTAAATTTAAAAGTTCTTCCCCTTGTATTCAAAACTGAACACAGCAGCTGGTATCATTTCATTTGAAAATTATAAATATTTTTGCAAGCAAGAATACCGTTTCCTGTAGGTCTGATCTGAAACCATCACTTGAGAATGCTGTGATCCTTATCCATCGTCGTATTGTGCATTGAGAAGGATGACTTCCACGTTGAAAAATAAGAGGCTCTAAGTGAATAGTGATAAATATACAACAACCATATATTTATGTATTATGTATAAACCAGATTTTTTTATTTCAAATTGTGCTGAATATCAAAGGTAGAGCTGTTATAAAATGTGAAAAGATTTTTCTACTGCTTCATTACAGATTATACATTCTGTTTCACTTATAAAAGATTTCAAATTATTAGATTAAACGTATTACTTTTTTAATCTTTTTTACCGGAATTCCAACTCCACCTTCATGTTTCAGGTTGACCCCCACGTTTCATTATGAGTTAGTTAAGTCCGGTTGCCCTCTAGCCTGCTATGGGATTTAGAATGTGTGGGAGAGGGGAGGAAATTTAATTGCGTGTGCGTGTGTGCACGTATGTGTGTGTGTGTACATGTGTGTGTGCATGTGTGTGTGTACTGAAATGTGTATGAGATTTAAAATGTCCATTTTTTTAGAAATAATTCGGTTGTTATTGCATCATGATTTTTCCGTTCATCAGAGTTAATTTCCTTTTTCAAAGCCCTTTTAATCTTAGTTTTTACCACTTTAGTTCTCTCTATTTTTTTAAATATTTGTATTCACCTTAATTCGTTTTTTAAAACAATCCTGATTTATTATTATTTTGTATATTTCAATACTTTTTTTAATTTTCGAATTTAGTTTTTGTTATTACTACGTCGATTGAAATTGTGTTCCAACCTAAATATCAAGGTTTTTAAGTATAACTTCAGTCGCACTGGAGCTTCTATCACATTTGATGGTGAATGTATTTCTAAATATAGGACAGACCTGTTCACTTCCTAAGTCAATGGTTGTTTTATGTGTAAATTTCTTCAAAATTGGGCCATTTTTTGGTTTTGGGCCTTCTTCAAATTCTCTTTACTATGTCTAAGGTTTTAAATTTGGCTCCATCGCCAAGGGTGTAAACCATATAAAAACTGTCAGAGGTTTATGAAATCAAAATTTAATAACAAACAATAGCGACCAGCACAAATAACACCACCAATATTTCACCTTACTAATGTTTGTACCATTATTGGAAATTCATTAAGTGAAACTACAGCATCATCAACCTATTCCAATCGAATGCTATCTACAACTAAATTTACACTTTGAATATCGTAGTAGAAAACCTTTTCATAGTTAACACATATTTTGGGTCTATTGATTCTTTTTTTACGTGAAACTATTTCCACATCTCAAATTCGGACTTTTGTTTTTTTTTTGTTTTTTTTTACAAACCTCCATTTATTTACCGAGATTCCTATCTCTTTTTCCAACTTCTAAGAATAGATTGAGAGTGCAGTTTCTCTGTTCATATATTCTTTTGTATAAAAACACTTTATGATTGACTAGTTTTTCCTTAAAATCAGGTTTAGTAATTCCAAAATATACCTCAATGTCTTCGATTTTTCAGGTTTCTTACGGTTGCAACCTTTCCCTTTTTCTGGTAGTTGTTTTAAATCCATTTATCTTTTACATGTTTATTGTATTTTTCATGATTTTTAAAGAATTATCCGTACAACTATATCTTAATTTGATGTCATTAACGTCCAGAATTATGTGCAGATTGTCACTATTGTGAACGTGCTTTTCAATGATTAACTGAAAGTTTTTCTCACGTTGGTTAATGCTTATCCATTGGAAAGTCTTTTGAGAGTATGACATTTTAACCTAGTTTTTTTTTCATTTTACTTTTGCTGCTGCAGTATTGTTTCAAAGTTAACCATTAAATTCTAATTTTTGCATCCAATTTTCTCTAAAGATTTTTGTATTCTAAATTCTTTCTTTAGAATATTTTCTCGATCGATGAATTTAGTGTTCACCCAATGTTTATTGATGTTGGAATAAGTTTAATTATTAATGATGGGTGGTTAGATTTTATATTGACGAACAGTGTTCCACTGGCTTTTAAAATTTTTGTATGTTTTACAATTTGAATTTTGAATGTAAATTGACTGTTTGGACATTTTTAAATGAAAATTTTAGGGCTTATATCTTTTTATATAACTTTTTCATCGGTTCTATCAACGAATTTTTTATTCTAAAAAACCGTTAGATCAGTCAGGTTTCGAAACTAAATAGAGGATATACAGCAAATATTCAGAATATTTTCGACTTTATTCCGAGTAAAAAAACGGAAGAATTCACTTGCAGACAAGAGAAACTAAATATGAAATTAACTCTAAAAAAATTGTCTGTAGTTATGGCTGCAAGGAAATAGCATAAAGTTAGTTGTAAGAAAAATACTTTTGCGTATTCACTGAGGATTTCTGAGTAAATTGAGGTTGTTTTTTCTACGTGTATGACTCGAAAATATCGATTCTGCCATAACTGACG
Organism: Thysanoteuthis rhombus; assembly: GCA_963457665.1. Classification (NCBI taxonomy): domain Eukaryota; kingdom Metazoa; phylum Mollusca; class Cephalopoda; order Oegopsida; family Thysanoteuthidae; genus Thysanoteuthis; species Thysanoteuthis major. The sequence continues at coordinate 27,817,592 of OY735201.1, forward strand.
GATATGTCCCCCAAAAAGTGAAGTCAATTTCAATATTTATTTTTCTAATGTATGCTCCACTTTATTCATTTACTTATTTTTAGATTTTAAAAAATTGAATGGTAAAGTCTTTGTTTATTGCTCATAGTAAAAGATTCTTGTGTTTGAGAAAGGGTTCATGGAAATTGTTCAGTTATATGTATTTGTTGATTTTCCTCGAGCCTGTAATCCCAATGAAAAGCAAGAAGAATAAACCTATATATAATCACATATACATAAATATATATATATATATACATGTATATATATATATGTATATATATATGTGTGTGTGTGTGTGTGTGTATAAATATGTGTATATATATATATATGTGTGTGTGTGTGTGTGTGTGTGTCTTTGTGTACCTGTATGTCTGTGTCTGTTTTTGTGTGTGCACGCACCTATGTGTGTGTAGAAACACGGATGCAGCACAGCTGCATAGATGGATATCAAATGCAGATTAAACTAATGCAGGGCCTTAATAGAAGGGTGTTTTGTGAAGATAGATTTCCCAACCCTATTTAACTAGCCTGTGGGATAAGATTATTGGCTAACATTCCACATCAGGTACACTCAAAATAGGCTGATATTGTATGGATTAAAGGCAATGCTAATGTGAATACAGCCTGGCATATCTATAGTGAAGTACATAATTATGAATGATTCGGAGACTAATTTACTTTTCCCCGTACAACTTTAAATCCATATGACGATAGACTGGGCTCTTGTCTTATTCCAGTAGTAGTGCTAATAATGAGGATAGAGGCTGAATGATGTGTGAAGGGCACCTGCACTGAAAGTCTAATCAGATGAAGTTTCTTTGGGTGGTGAATCATCTTTACATTTAATTACATAAAGTGCCATGGTGTCATAAATGAGTATATTTCGAAAAAAACATTTAATCAAAATATGCGTTTACATTGTAAACGAAGTTTTCTGCTCCATCAAAGATAATGAAACGTTCTTGAAATGAACTATGATTGCAGTGAGTAAGTAAGCCAGTGAGCAACGATGGGCACACTTCGAATCACCGAACTTGCATGAAGCTAATTTTTCAATCGAAAATTAAAACTTTTTTAACATGTATATGAAATGAGTTGCATTCACGATCATATGCAAGATGAATGCAAGAAAGGGAAGGCCGGTTGGTTCAGGGTCGAATTACACTTCAACTTCTATTCCGATTGAAGGTAATCACTGCAACCTTTATTTATATATATATATATATATATATATATATATATATATATATATATATATATATAAATACATATATATATATATATACATATATATATATATATATATATATATATATATATATATATATATAGTAGAAAATGAATTCACTAAACAATTACGTTTATGATTCTGCCCTGTTTAAGCTTCTTCAGGCGAATGATTACGCATGTTTCAGATTCCAATTAAAGAAATTAGGGGAGTTTTTTCCTGGTGATGCTTTTGTGGTAGGATTTTTTTATTGTTATTTTTATAGTGGGTGCGTTTTGCTGGTGGTCAAATATATATATATATATATATATATATATATATATGCTGATGGAAATGACCATCAAAATATATATATATATATATATATATATATATATATATATATATATATATATACATATATATATATATATATTGGTTGGTTGTGTGTGTGTTAATTGGAATGAACATTGGAAGGTGTAAGGAAAAATTCAAAAGAAAGTAGGTGTTATATCAATTTTGTTATCCTTCTGTTAGCATATTTTGATGCATTCCAACGGATGTGAGCCATCTTTTTCAGAGAAAAAAATTGCAATGGTTCACGGAAAATTTCGTTTTTTTATGAAGAAAAACTGGGGATATTTCTTTGTTGTTTGATTGTTCTCTAGGAGAGGGAAGAAATGTGTTTGTATCTTCATAGGTGGAAGTAAACATTGGTGTTAAATGATGACAGTCTGTGGGAAGTAGGGTCAGAGGTGTTCGGTCCCTGTCTCTGTGGCTCGTCTTACATAAGAGAGGGTGTGAAAGAAGTGGAGAATGACTGAAATGATCAATTCTCAAGGGTTTTTTTTCTAATTATCATTTGATGGAAAGATTGCTTATAATTGAGAATTTCATGGATAAGTGTTGGTATATGTTAGCCACAGTAAGACTAAGGTGTTGGGTTGATGGCGGGTGAAACTTCTTTTTCTTCGCTTAGAGGGGTGATGTGTATGAGCTCGTATCATTTCTTTGATAGACTGTTGACTATTAACCGATCCATTGTGTGATATTGTTGCGATGAATTGTATCTCTCTGAGTCAAATGCATCTACAAACTCTATGCCAGAGTGATCAGTAACTGAATCACCAGGACATTTGATGAAAACCAACCACGGGAACAAGCTGTCTTCAGAATGAGCCACTCAACCATCGACCATCCCCATCCAGTAATCCAACTTAAAGAAAAAGAAGCTGAATATAGAATGCCACCAGCTGTAGTATTTGACTCTAAAAAGGCCTTCAACTCAGTGGTAATCCCTAAAGTCATTGATGAAATAATGCAACTAAATGTAAGCCCCGTATACGTCAAAGTACTGAAAAATATCTACTAGCAAAGCAGTTCTCTCAACCTAGTACATACAGACACTGAACCTTTTCAATTAATACACTCACAATCACATACATCTAACAACGCCACGCTGAAACTAAAACATGGATAAAAATTTGGAAAATAAAAAAGAATCAAGAAAGTTATACATCCCAATGAAGGGTTACTCACCTTAAAATTTTATTCTGCCCTCTGTATTTACTCTCTTCCTGCCCACAAACAGAAATACTTCTCTATTATAAACGATTCCCTCAATCCACCTAAAAAACTTCAGCAATCCTTCCATGGCAACTGTTCCACGATAATCAATCAAAATTCGTTGAGGACAATTGAAAATATCTTATAGATAAACACACAAACAGACAATATATATATATATATATATATATATATATATATATATATATATATATATAGATTGATAGATAGATAGATAGATAGATAGATAGATAGATAGATAGAAAGAAAGATAGATAGATAGATAGATATAGCCGCTTGTACAATAGGTTATATCCCATAGCCTTCTCTTTTTGTACAATTTTCTTAAACAATGTAACTTTATCTTATTTCCTCTCCTTTCTTACTTCCACTTTGTTTTCTCCCATCTATATCTTCCGGCTGCATCTGTTGAACTAATCGTATAGTATCAGTAGCAGAGATCAGCCAAGTTTGTTTTTATATGTGTGATAGTTGTCAGACTATTGACTAATAATGTATAAATAATAATAGGAAATATAGCACAATTTACACAGAAATATACATACAGGGAAAATAATGACAGAAATTGATAAAGAAAATGCTACTATTTACCTGAGTACTGGTTGATGTGGAATTTCATTGAAGCTCGTACGGATGGTGCATTAGAGAATTTCTGTGTAGACACACCACCGCAAAGACTCTCTGCATTTCTTCTTTTTCTGATCAACTATCTTTTTGTCAATACTACCAACCAACCTGTACAATTGTTATGTTTTGTCACTGTACTGTTTTTTCATGAGCCCTCCGGCGATAGTATTTTTGTTTTATTCAATTCTTCTGAATTGAATAGTCACATTCTAAGATACACACCTCGGATCGGCTGAGCTATCCATTCGACACGACACGTAAGGGAATTAATATCATTCCAAAGTCTTAGCTACAGGAGTTTTACTAAGACCTTAAATACATCTGTCAGTGGCCTAAGGTCTGCTGGACGGAAAGGAAAAAAAGGATGGGGTAATCAGAAGCCTTTGGCAAAAAGGTGTGTCAGGTAAAGAATATATAAAAGTCAACTTAAAAAAATCTCAAAGAAAAGTCAACAAAAGTCACTGACTGCCAGGGGAGAACGCCTTGTTAAGATAAAACCAAATAGACACCAAAGGAACCACAGGACAATAATGCAACGAAATGGTTTGTCTTCCTTGATGCTACGAAAAAGTTTTTCATGACTAAGAGGCACAGGGAGGATTGGCCAAAATTTCAACTCAAGGACTAGGAAAAGTAATCTTTATAATAAAGTCCTTTGACGAAAGAAAATTAAAATCAAACATTTGGGTCCTCACCTAGATATGTAGATAAAAGATAGGGTGTGAAAAGGGATTGTAACGCAATAAAGCCCATGCAACGCACCCCCGCTTATAGTGAGGGACGGACAACAATCGAATCGGGGAATAAAGGGGTGCAAAAATCTGAATTAAAGGTTGCTGCCTTTGATTGAGAGGAAGTAAGTAAACGTGCTTCTTACGTTGCCTGTAGGTACAAGTCATAGAAGGCTGTGATGCAGGTGAGGCGACTCGGCGTTCTTGTATGAGCTGTGTCCTTTTGAATAATTTGTTTTGGTTAGTAGAAAAACACAACAAAACTAAATTAGATTTGAATATTTAAACTTGTTGTGTTCACCTTATCGTTTTGAAAAATCTAAACAATCTTTTATGGGTAAATAAGTATCAAAAGAAAAAGTAGCCGAATGAAAAATGTGACCTGTTACACCAATTGTTGATTTTGACCCCTAAGGTTATTGATGATATCGTCTGAGGCGTACACCTGGTATGTGTTAGAATAGTTCAATATATCTAGCGACACAGCAACTTTTTTATCGGGCTACATAAAGACTGCAACATTTTCCAGCTCGACAAAAATGGTGGGATGAGTGGATCACAGCTCACTAAAATGTCTACAGACGGCCTTGAGATGATCTTCTGAAACATGGATTCGAAAAACAAAGGAATCAGAATAGACAGAAAATTCGCAACCAACCTCGGATTAGCAGACAATGCTAGACAGACTGAATGAACAAAGTGAGAAAGTGAAAAAAACAAAGTAACAGTCAAAATTGGAGACGCTGAACAAATGTAATCTCCCGATAGTCACCTATGGAGTAGCAGGGACATAACCATAGACTGACCATCAAACTGAAAACCATGCAACAGGAACATGACAGAATCCTGCTCAAAAAAACATCGAGATATCAAAAGATAGCATAACATATTAAGAGAAAATAGGAGTCTAATATATCATAGAATTTATAAGAAAACCTCAATGGCTATCGACTGGGATAACACCATGCAGGATGTTAGAAAACTGCTAGACGTCATGACTCACAACGTGGATCCAAGGAAATCACATGCCAAACTGGGGCAAACAAAATATAAAAATGACGTAACAAAGAGAGAGAGTGAGAGAGATTGCTCTCATGTACATATTTCACCTATACAGCTTCATCAGAAGTGATGATGAAAAAATGAATGACAGATGCTACTAGATTTCCATCATCTGTGGATATTGTTTTGGCAGTTACGATGTGTTATATAAATCCTTTATCTAATAATATCTGTTGGTTTCTCTTTCTTTTCATTGTTCTTTATTTCAAAATAGTAAATGTACCATTTGGCCTAGACAACACAAACAGAATAAATGATCAAAGGGAATGGGGCTGCTGCCTCAATCAAATCAGCGATTGATTGGGTGGCTGCTCCAACGTAACATTGTTCTTACCAATAAACCCATTATGCTTTAATTGTTTTTTTTACGTTGTCTTGGTCAAATGACACAAAAACAGTATATGTATGGGTAATCATTTCTAATAAGAGTTCCTTTACAGTGTTTGTATATATATATCGTTGCATTATTGTCTTGTGGTTCCTTTGGTAAATTTTGGCATGTTAAGCTCTCATCAACAATGCACCATTGATCTCACTTTGAACTAAGTATTTCATGCAGAGATAAACCAAAAGAAAAAATAAATTTCCCTTGAGTTCATTCGAGTGAGAAAAAGCAAGTCTAAATCCCATTTACTCCACAGTCCAATCATTCAGCAAGTTTTCATTTCTCTGCATTTCTATTTTCTTAAAATGAATGGATGGAAACTCTATCTTCAATTTT
>OY735201.1:27828547-27888547 GCA_963457665.1 Thysanoteuthis rhombus
TCTTTTGAACATCATAACAAACCTGTTACGACACTTAATCTGTCCAAATGAATCATCCCCCAATAGCTTTCTGGTCGTGTGCTGAAGTAACTGAACTCAGTAAAGAACTTTTCTTCAGAGAAAAGAGTCCCTGGAATCATATGTACCAATGTGAGTGTGCATTTTAAGAATGGAGATTATCTGCTATCGTTGATGTAAAAACAAAGTAGAAATAGTATTTTCTAAAAATGCAAAAGAAATCAATTAATTCATTTCGCTAGAAAAAAACAGACTATAATTAGATAGCTTTGTTATTATATGTCGATGAAACTGCAGGAATTCAACAGTGTAAAACAAACACAGCGGAGCCATTGGTTGAAAATATCTAAGGAAGCCTCGGAAATTCCCTTCTTCGTTTCCACTACCCGTGTGTTTTTGCCTTCAGGTACATTTCATGTCATGGGGAAGCCGACATTTTGGTGAACTCTTTTGACATTTCGTGTCAATAAACCTCACGGGTATGTGAATAATTTACAATGCACAGCAAAGATGCGACGTTGCATTCGTTTGAATTGCATTGTCAAAGTTTAAAGATGGCGCCTGAGGAGCAAATAGATGGGAGGAGTATCCGAAAGAAATACCAGCGTTGAGAAAAGGGGAGGGGATACATGTGAGCGAACATTGTAGCAGGGAAAAGTAACAGCCATTCATATATAGGTGTGTGTAAAGAACGCAGAATTGAATTTGGTGCAAACAAGAAAATAACAGAAGGAAAAAGAGAAAACAATCCATCTCAGTATATATATATATATATATATATATATATATATATATATATATATATATATATATATATATATATATATATATATATATATATTGCGTTATTGAAACTCTGATTTTAACTGATTTTTGTGTTATTGGATGGTAAATGTACCATTTAGCCTGGGTTACGTTAAAAGAGTGACTAATGAGTCCGCTACAGGAAATGATCCGGCAACTAGATTGTTGCTGCTTCAACTCAGCGTTATCTCTCACCATTGACCGTTCCAGCTGCCGGGAATGCAAAGGCGTAAATAACTGTTTTAGCTCCAAATTCTCGTTTTTGTCTTTTCTCGTTCAACGCAACGGTTATGTAATCAGAGAAATAAGTGTATGATTCTACAGAATGATTATCAATTGCTTGATATTGTATTGGAACTCTTATTTGAAATGGGCTCATATTAATATTTGATGTTCAATTTGGCCTGGATAAAACATATATGTGTGTGTGTGTGTGTGTGTGTGTGTGTGTGCGTGTGCATGTGTGTGTGTGTGAGTGTGTGTGAGTGAGCGTGTATGTATGTCAGTGTTGGATCGGCAGAAAAGCTTAATTGGTTTAATTTAAATTTACAAAAAATGAATAAATGTTTATTTTTGTTTAATTACTCTATTTAATCAAATAAAAAATATACAACAGCTATTTCCCGATAAAAAGTTTATTTAGTCATTGTGAGATCCAACTTTGTTTTGCAAAAAGTTACTAGATTTGGTCAAAAAGGCAATTTCGTGAATCCAACGGGACATGGTTTCATGGCAAACGACTGATAATCTCCCAAGAAAAATTCACGCACACTACTACGATATTTAATTCAGAGTAAAACATAGAGCCTTTGAATATTTCACCTTATTGCGTAAACAGATATTCGGAAATATCTGACTGAATTTTTAAAAAAAATATCCCTCTACATTTATAGCACTTAAAGCTGTGAATCTTTCTAGACTATATGCGTCTCTGTGTGTGAGTGTGAGTGCGTGTGTATGTACTTCCATGTGCATGTGCGTGCATGTGTGCATTTGCCTGTCTGTATGTCTGGCCAAATAAATAGACGAATGAATAATATAATAGAACGATTTAAGATACTTTGAAAAACAGAAGTTCATCGAACTGTCATGCTGACATGTGTATAATGCCGATTTCTGGGTCATGGATATTTTTCACCTATGCCTGTTCCAACAATCAGTTCTGTTGCCGTTGTACAAATCCGATTAATGCTTATTCTTATTCGACGCTGTTTATTAACGGGTTTAAACTGATGGTCTGAATAGGTACGATGTAAAAGCACCTAAACTTAGAATGTGCTGCGAAGTTATAATTATTTAGATTGGTGGAGGATTAAAAAGAAAAATGACCAAATGTTTTCATTAAAAAAAAAATATATATATATTCAAGCCGGAAAAATAGCCGATACACAATGTTACATTAGCTTAAACATTAATTTCAAAAATCCACAAAAACATATTCAGTGTACATAAATATGAGATAACATCTGCAGATTAACACAATTTACTGATCAGACTCTCTTGAAAATTCCATCGGACGGATTCAAAAAATGTCTTTGTAATGCCATGCCCTTTTGATAATTTCTGAACTAAATCATTTCAACACTCTGTAAACAATGTTGTTTTTAACAAGGCAACTTATTCAAAAAAATATATTTGTCAATAAGAAAAAGTTCAAGTATTTAGTAGAGTTCGTCAATATATTTCCCTGTTCGATGAGAGATATTAAGTTCTTGTATAAAATACTTTAGTAAATGTACCTGGATAGAATTCGGCATGAATTAAACTATATGTAAAAGCGAAGCTATTGACAGAAAACATCCGAGGAACCTGGGGAATTTCACGTTGTGAACTTCACAATTGTAATTTTAATGGCTTGCAGTGCTCATGGATTTTATACGCATGTGTTTTTGCCGTTAGGTATATTTTCTGTCACGGGGAAGTCGGAATCCGACATCTAGATGAACTCCTACCCCTTTTGACATTTCGTGTCGACAAACCCCTCGGGTATGCAAATAATTTACCATGCGCTGGGAAGATGCGACGTTGCATTAGTTCGAAGAGCTTTGTCAAAGTGTGAAGATGGCGGTCGTGGGGCTAGAAGTCTGGAAGTGTTCACAATGTACAAATATGAAAATTCTATTATCAATATTCCTTTGTGAATCTTCGTCAGCTGAAGATTTGACATCGTAAGAAAATGGTGAATTATGTAAATGTGTTCCATATATTTTTTTTTCTTTCTAGCAGGACTTGGAAGCTGATTTCTTATTTTTGTACTCTGAGTTCTGTCATGCCTAATCTAATTGTACTATTAATCAACCTTAGTAGCATCATCATCATCATTGAAGCATAGTTAAGATTGGAAATAGTATATGAAACAACAGCAGCAGTAACAGCAGTAGTCGTTGGTACGTTGTGAATACTTCGATTTTTTCAATTATGGTGACCCAATGTTTCCTTTCAAATAATCATAAATATCTTTTGTGTTCTAATTTTGAAGGAAACCTTTGGGAATACATTTGTTAGTCGATTTATTCCCCTTTTTCTTTTTAATTTTTAACTCAGACTCCCTTCTTTATGCATCAGGTTGGTGCAAAAATAATCCTGTTTTCTGTTACTTCAAACATTGGAGTTAATTTTGGAGTATAGTATTGATTAATTATCTTCATGGGATATACAAGTTTAAAGTGTGAATTTGGCTCTATTTAAGGTGGACTTTTTTTTTCACTATTTGTTCTCGTTCATTTGCAACTGTCAAAATGAAGAAAGAAATAAGCAAATTCAAGCAATTTTGTTCATGTGGGTTCAGAATTGAATGTAGATTAACGGATGATATTTGCAGTATCAACAGGAAAAAATATGGACCGTCAGCGAATGCTCCGTTCTGCATTGGTTCCCAAAATTTTGAAACCGAGACGAGAGCCTTAAACATGTGCATGACATTCCGAGATTAAAGGCCTTCATTGAGGCGGACATTAACAAAACAACTCAAGAGGTTGCAGAGAAACAAGTTGAACTAGATGTTGACCATTCAACAGTTATTCGACAATTATACCTAATAGGAAGAGCAGAAAGTTCGACATGTCGTGCAAATCACCTTGCAAAAATTGAACAAACAAAAGTGAGAATCATCTACTCAACCAAACATACTCACCTGACTGCTTTCCAACAAAATACCAGTTTCCGAGCATTTACATCGCTTCCTGCATGGGAATGTTTTCACCAACTAAACATCAGCTCAAAACGCCTCTGAAGAGATCATTAATTCAGGGGCCCTCGAACACTACACTCCCTTTTTCCCTATCTTTGTTCACATGTTTTTTCCTTCTCTCGTCTGCCTTTTCATTCTTATCTCAGTTCTCTTCGCTAGTCTATTCTCTCCCTGCTCTATTCATATCAACTTTAACAAAATTATAGAGCAATTTCATATCTCTCTGCCTTGTTTTGCGTCAAGTCTATGAATGGATTCTAGATAAACAATGTTATATGCGTGGATAATCACGTTTTTTTGTGTTGTTTTTTTTTTTTTGAAACCCTGTTTAGAAGATTCAGAATTTCAATTAATAATCAATAAATCTTATGCGTAAGCATTCCTATGTAGACGAACCATAATTTCAGTATGCTTCCTGAGTCAGTGAATAATAAGTCACGAAAGAATGAGGGATTGCAAGCGGCCATCGAACTGAGAACTATGCAACCTGCGCGGCAAAAAATCATGCTCATCAAAACATGGAGAGGTCTCATGATATTAGATTTTTCTTTCAAGAAATAGAGATCGTAGATATCATAGAAACCGTTGAAAAACCTAAATGGCAATTTTGCATGCTGCAAAAATGTTAGTTGACTGCTGGATATAACAACCTGGATTCCCAGAGATCATATGCAGAAAAGGGATCAGTAAAAACTAAGATGGCGAACCAAGCCCGTACAGAAAATATTAGCCCCTCCCCCCATCTCATGATAAAGAGTTGTTGCTATTCTTGGTGGATGGTTAGACGCTACAAAGCTGCTGCTGATGATATCGATAACTTCCTGATTGAACTCAAAGTTTTGTTTTAAGGGCTGTACAAATAACATCAATCTGATAAATGCAAGGTTTATTAAAGGAAGTGAAAGAGAGGAAATTGATAATGCAAATACACGAACACAATATAAACTTCTGCTAAGACAACTTATTCACCTTGAGAATAAAGGTTAGAAACTCGGAGAATTTGGGCTTATACTTTGGTTATGGAGGGTTGAAAAGTAAGATTTTGTTTTCGGTGCATGGGATTTCCATCCCTGAGTTCACCATAGATAAAGTAACCGGTATTTCACTCGTACAATGAGGGGGAGACATATTCACAATACTTAGACAATGAGTTTGATACTGGCTGGCCATCGATACTTCCTGATAAATGCAAAAACTAAGCAGCGCCTAGTAAATAACAACTATGCTCTTTGAAATCTGCTTACATGCTACAAAACTAAATTACTCATTGGGAAGTGAACTCCTCACAATAGTAAGTCACGGCAAAACTGGAAACCAATGATCACTCTTCAGCAAAATTGTGTAATTGGTATTTAGGAGGGAAAAAAGATGGTATATTTATTGCTCTTCCATCTTTGATACTTACAATACATACCGTAGTCTAGCTCAAGGGCATATTTCAGAGCAGGAAGTGTTGATCATGAAGCAACAGTTAATAAGTTACTCTAATAAACAAGTATGTTAATTTTCGCTCCCATATCCTCTGCTGAGACAAAAATTGTAACACAATGACAATTTAGAGAAAAATTCATTGACCTTCCATCTTTTGTTTGAACAATCCGTTTTCTTCTTACTATCTTTGATGTTATCACAAAATGTCGGCTGATTACTCTCATCACTTCACTTGGATGTAATTTATGACCCTTGAGGAAAGAATGTTTCTTTGGTCTCTCTCTGCTACGATGAAAAGCAAAATAAAAAGACTTACACTCTCCGTGTGGACATTATATACGGCATCAAAAAAGACTGTATAACGAATCAACCGAAATGTTTGTTAAAATCAAAGATTGGAAGGAGAGATACAATTGAGCAAACAAAGGTGGTGTGATGATCATTTCTGTAATTTTTTGAATATTCATTATCATTCCAAAGATTTTAACAATTGTTGTCATTCTTTTTGTTCACATTCTTCTGAGCTATTCTTTTCAAAAATCAATTTGAATGTGTACATTAATATCATGATAAACGTGCCGAAACATTGTGGTTACAACAAAAGAAACAATGCATTGGATCATTAGGTTGAACAACTACTTAAAAAAATTTGACTGGCTTATGGTATGATATTTCACCAACAAACTGATTGAGTGAGAACCCAATGAATGAATAAAACAGACAGTGGATGCCGTGGAATACTGGAGAAACCAACACTCGTCCCTGGAGAAACCAATGACCGTTTCTTATGTATTTTTTCTAAACTTCTTGTTTAACTGTCAGTAATCATTATGATTTCTTGGAACCTAAATAAACTGTACTACCCACTTTTCATCTTGCTACAATTTTGTTACTAGATTCAAAACTATTTGATTAAATGCAAAACTAATTAGTTCTGTAGATGAAAACACAAAGTAGAAAAGTTGGTCCAGATCTGACGTCACTTCTTTTAGTTCCTAGTAATAAAAAGGTAACATCTACAACACAGAACCAATCGCTAGATTAGCCATGGTGGAACTGGCAGATTCTTTCTGCATACCTTCCCTTTACATAATATTTCCTACTTATCAATTCTCTATTAGTTCCTCTATCGTTCGTCCGAGTCACCGAATTACGTTGATTCCGATCCTATTGACCAGAATATTTCTCTATTGGTTTCGTCGTGGAATTATGTGTCTTGACGTCCTTTTGCCTTTATCATTGTTTCACTTTGCCAAAATAACATGGCAATCTTGCTTTGTTCAACTCTCAGTCTGACGTCACAGATCTTGGCGCAAATCACTTGGGCTCATTCAAATATCTTTCTACTTTCCCACGGTTCCTTTCTTTCATGCTAGAATTTAATATTAATTTAAATTCCTGCTCCAATATAGAACCTTTTACTCGCATCATAGCTTTTAATTCTAACACAGATTAGCATAATCAAGCATTGCAAAGCAAAGTAAGACATAGGCTTGATCTTAATTTGGAACATTAATTCTGTTTGGTTAAATTCTAGAAAGGACCAAGTAGGAAGATAAACTACATTGATTTTAGTTGAAAGCAAAGTGCACAAACGAAGATAATTGATTCAGATTTTGCATGCCCTGACCTTTCGAAAGAGTGCACGTCAGGTTATGTTATCACTCTGGAAGAATGCAATGTACGTATAAAGTTGTGCGAACTTCAGTTTAACTCAAATTTGGAAGGACTCCCAGCCATATGTTGACTTACGTCCGACTGACTGACGTCTGATCGCAGATACGTCAAAGATTTCCGGAAGTGCTAATGAAGAATTTTAAAATTGAAAAAAAAGACACTGCGTCGTGTGTGATATGTATGATATTACGCCATGTGCTATCTTCTATTTGTGTGTATCTTGATGGAAATATCTGAATATATACGGGTTTCCATGTCCCAGTCATATGCTGACTTACGTCCGACTGACTGACGTTTAAAAAAAAAGACACCGTGTCGTGTGTGATATGTATGATATTACACCATATGCTATCTTCTATTTGTGTGTATCTTGTTGGAAATATCTTAATATATACGGGTTTCCATGGCCTTTAGCCTCTCACCCCAAAGAATGCCTGGAGCAGAATCAAAGGAGGAAATGTATGCCATCAATTAAGAGGATATAGATTACGTTGGTGGAGGAATAATTGCACCATTCCCTTCGAAACAACATATTTCATCTTAGAATATAAATATCAATAGAGGATAAGGGACTTATGAAAATTGCACATATCTGCCAACTAAAAACAAGTTTATTCATTCTAGATGCATAGAATTCTTGGACCTTGGAACCAATAAAATCTTCAAGAGCTTTCTGAGCTGCTGATAGGGGAACACTTTTTTTAAACTTTCCATTCACAACCAATTTTACGACATAACAGGCCTCTTTTCCAATTAGGTGTAAATATCTGGCAGCTGTGGATCGGTCAACGTTTAGTTCCTCTCCAAACCTTTGAGTTATTTTTTGTGCATCCGCCTCAATAATGGCTCTCGGTTGGTTTATCGATTACACAAAGACGTCGATTTCTTCAATGCTTTCGTCTATGTTTCGAAATATCAATGTTTAGCTGTACATTCATTGAAAATTCCTTGGTCTAAATTTCATCGACATTGCATACATCCCAGTTTGTACTCATACCACAACAATGATCGATTATTGTAGCATCGATGGAGAAGGCGGCAGATTAAATTTTGTTGCTGTATACAGCACCTGGTCTTTCAAGATAGTTACCCTAATGAGTAATGACAAGGCTCGATAAAGCTTCTATTCAGCAATAATTTCAGGACGTATGTAGCAAACACAAGTGGGGAGTATAATGGTCAACTTACAACCTGGTCGAGTTACGTCCATACTTTTGGAACGTAGCTTGAGCACAAGTCAACTAATGGTCATAAGAGATATTCAGTATTTCTGATGAGTGCTTTGTGCAACAATGCATCGATCAAAACTTTCAACTTCGATTTGAACGGAGTTATGTCCAATTAGAGAGTGACCTTGTCTTCATTCATCAGCAAATGAATGTTAGGCATAATCAGTAAAGGATTTGGACATGAACGTTTATGGTTGTAAGGATATGATTGATGGCCCACGTGCGTCGAGTTTAGCATTTATATTAAACTAGATGGATGACTATCTGATAACATCGCTGTTATCTAAACTCGTAATGGAGCCCTCACCTTCCTTTCCAAAAGATTCCATGTATGTAGGTGCTAATTATACAAAACAGTGAATGCATAAAAGGTATATGTTGACTTCAAAACTTTGTATCTTGCTTTATTCAAAAACTAAATCAGTTAGGATTCGATAAAGGAGGCAGAAGTGACTAGAACATAAATTTCCTCTTCATAGTGTCTATTTCCCTGTTGATTGAACTGAGGGTTGACAATTGAAATGATTCTCAGAAAAATACCTCAGGGTCATCACAACATATCAGAAAAAATGAGAGGTCTCATTAATATACTGAAACCCATTGACAGACCTCAGTAACAATGGGCAGGCTATATAGGACGATAAGTTTCGATCAAAATCAAAAAAGCTAGCAGAATATGAGGAATACCAATGTCAAAGGACGGGTTTCAGGTAACTGATGATGATGATGCAGGATGATAAGGATTTTTCACTTTGGAACTTTTTGCGTTCATTCCCATGATCTCTCTCCAATGATGTAAAGCGTTGTTAAAACATGTGGCCATATAGGAAATCTAGTCATCAGGTAATGGATTTATATGTTATTTATTATAATTAAATGGATAGTGCTCAAATAGTTTGTCCGCATTCGAAGAGAGTCTCTGACAGACGAGCAGATAGGGTTGATTTATAATCCCATTACAAAGTTGCTAAATATGTATGTATCACTTTATTGGATAGAATTTACCAAAAGGCTAACTCACCTATGCTCTTCTCCGTCAATCATATAGGCAGATCAAATGGAGAGATATTTTTGCTGCAATATCAGCAGATTAGATAAAGCATGGAGATTGTGTTTTTTTTTACATTTTACTCGGGTGGTAGCACTAAGCAGCATGATAAACCTCGACCAAAATTCGAACTCGGCTTGCCGAATCCATTTCCTGTGACGATAACCTCTAACATAACTAGTGACTCCTTTTCGTCTTTCTGAATGTCAATCTGCCCTCTTCCTCTTTCTCTCTCTCTCTCTCTCTCTGTATATATATGGAGATAAGGCTGTTTATTTTGGCCTTTGCATCACTAGCGGCTGATTTCCTCAATGCTCAGTGCAATGCAACGTTAAAGCAGCAACGCATTGGTTGCAGGTTCGATTCCTGCAGCATCCACATTTTGTTCTATCTACGCTGTCTTGGCCAAATATTAAATTCACAGTGTAATGATAAGGGATTACTCCAAACGAATTTCTTAAGTAACATATCACATTCAAAATTTCTGACAGATTATATTTCTTACTAAAATAACTGCATTGAGAAACAAATACTGCAGATATGGACGGTGAGTAAACAAAATGAGAATTTTGGTGATAAAGCGTACATACATATATGTACACGTGTTTGTGTGTGTTCTAAAAAGTCTTTTATCGTTGTACGTACTAAATATGCAAAGTAAAATTTTTCCTCAAAAATTGTCCTTTCAGTTGCTCATTCCACTCTGATGATGTAATCAATGTATTTTTCAGTGTTTTTTTCTTTACTCAGAATTTGATTTTATGTTACTACGTGTGAATTTTTCTCGTTGGGAACACCAGTTGTTTACCACGTAACCCTTTCAGATATTTAAAAACAAAACAGTTATAATAAAATAGTTTTGAAAAGGTGTTGATCAAACACCACTTCCCCTCGAGCTCTGCTTGTAAAATATAGCTTTATTACATTATTTGTGAGCCATCTCATTCTACATTCAAGAATACTAGTTTTATATGTATATATATATATATATATATATATATATATATATATATATATATATATATATATATATATATATATATATCTTTGAAGGAGACTTTGGAGTTACCTACCCAGAATTAAAAATGAACTGAATAGCTGATACGCTAAAAAGTGATGAAAATCAAACCCCTGAGAAGTGCAGGAAGCATTTAGGTACTTTGTTGTAATTTAACAAGCTCTGACTCATCAAGTTGACCAGTCGAAAAAACAAGAATCTTTTTATAAGCCAAATCGTTTCAACCATATACACAGCCCAGGCTGCGCATTGTTTGGAGGCTGGAGCAATTAATCTTTTTTTAAAAAAACTATTGTAGTATTTGTTTTTCAATCTTAGTTAAACGCCAGTACGGGTATCAATTTATTTTATACAAAAATAAGATAAGCTCCCTCAATATCAACAGCTCTTCCTTAGATGATGACATGCTATAAATGGGGATGGAAGTAATCATATGGAATAATTCTTATACCCTTGCAGTTGGCAATTAACACGTCTATCACTTTTGATTAAATTTGTAACGATCTTATAAGTTACAAATTTTACTTCATTATTCTTGTCTTTTAACATCCATTGTTGGACATAGAACTTCCCCAGGATTTGCCACAATTCTCTATTATGGGCGTTGCAGAGCCAGTATTTCTTGAATCTGTCTAGTTCATCTCTCCATCTTGTGTTCTGTCGGCTTCGGTTTCTTATATGATCTCTGGGGATCCATGTTGTGAGGCGTGATGTCCATCGGTCGTCTTTCATACATGCAACAGGGCCTGCCCATTGTCATTTTCGTTTTTTAATAGTTTTTATGATGTCAAGGACACCCTTTTTCTTCCTTATATACTGGACTGTCTTGTGATCTCTCCATGTAAGGTTCTTTCTCATGCGCAAGTGGCCTACTTCTCAGTTTGCAGGTCTGTCTCTTGGTTAGGTTTCATGTTTCAGCCTTATAAGTGACTATTGGGAGAATGCATTGGTTGTAATATCCCCTTGGATCGTACATTTTACTTAGCCTTTGCCATTAAATATTCCGTCGTTGGCTTATGCATTTCGTCCATTTAGCCGAAATCCGAAGTAAGCAAAGTCCCCAGTCTTTTGAGATTAACGATAATAGCCCACCTAGAGTGATGTTGCCTCATTCTCCTTCAAAGAATTGCACTTGGAAATTTTCACACGTATCCATTATCACTTTCCTTTCTCAAGTCTTCAACGTCCGTTTTGGAAGTTTTTATTCATTTCTTCATGTTCTAATCAGGTACATTTAATTCCAAGAATAGAAAATATCAGTATCAACAAAGATGAATAAAGTGAAAAGATCAGCCACAAATAGGGCGTGTAAAAATGTTTATTACTGTTGATAGTTAATAACTGTGGACTGCACTTCACTGCATACTAGTTAACGATGTTTACTGTCTAAAATTTCAATGTTCAAGGTAGTTTTGGGTTGTTATTTCGATATTGATGGAACTGATTGATAGAGGATTCGAACGGTGAAAATTTAATCACAGGTACAATTATTTTCAAAACGAAATTATGGGCGTATTCCTTTTCCAAGCATCAGTAGGAAGAGAATCTTGAACTCGCGTCCAAATCACCAGGAAAAACCTTGCTCAATTTGCTTACAGTAACTTCCAAGAAAAACAAAGTTCAAATCTGTAGTCATTTTGCAACCCCTTTTTGCAATCCCGGTTATTCATCTGTTTAGTTGTACAAACAATGGTTTGAAGTTATCATTTGAACGTTGGGAAAAGCTTTTTCACACCAGTTTTACTGTAGCGATTCTCCTAAAGTGTCGAACCTTCTTTGCACTTTCACAGTCGAAAACGGCTCTACGGGTTACAGTTTCATAGCAGATGTTCGATTATAACTGCTGTTTGATTATTGACTAGACTTCAGTTTTCCTCCCATAACTTACTCATCCATCATAGCGTAGTGGTTTGTACCGTCACCACCATGCCTTTGGGGGGGGGACCATTAGACCCTCGGTAACGGTTAGGGTAATGGATCTTATATTTCTTGTGCTCGCTTCAGTGTTTGTGCAGTCCAAATAGTGCTTTGGTTCGTATAGTCTTACTCTTTCCTCTTATCCAAAATTCCTCCAATCATGTTTTCAGTGTAATTGGTACGGTTACTGAATGTACCTATTACTAGTATTACACTGACTTTAATGTTCCAGGTATTCTCCTGTTCCCTTGCTAGAATCTAACATTCTTGTAGTTTTCCACACTCTTATGTATTCATTTTATTATTTGGTAGGTTTTCTTCCTCTTGTTCGCGAGTACCAGGTCTATTATCTACGTTCGCTGAGATTAGGTGGTCACTTGGATGAATTTCTGGTAATAGTCATTTTCTTTCCATGTAAAAAATATATACTCCCAGTTATCTGTCCAGTCAAGATTATCAAAATGAGTGGTAGGCATGTTATCGGTCGGTAATTACTTGTCTGCTTCTCTTCCTCAGGATCCTTTTGCATGAGGCCTTTATTCACCTTCATGTATGTTTTGGAGTTCCCTTTTCATGTTATCCAACCATTATTGAGATTTGTTGCATCTTTTGAGGTATCCCCATATGTTGTTCAAGAAATTCTCTGATCTGATTTTATGTTCTGTCTTCTTTCTTCAATCAGGTCTTAGTGAAATGTTTTCCCATTCTTTTGGGACGTATAGTTCTGTGTGTATCGGGTGTAACTTGACCACATCTTTTAGATCTATCTTTTTTTTTGTTACTGTTTTCTTAGGCGTATTTCTCCCACGACAGAAACCAAGCCTTTTCGTCTTATCTTGTATTTGTTCCATAGTTGTTTGTTATGTCTTTTCAGTAACCCTTCTCTCTTTAATGTTGGGAGATCTGCTTTTTCTTATATCATTTACAAGGTTGGCTTTTTTCTGGCTTTTCTTAGTTTGGGGTTTCTCTTTGTGTTGTAAAGTTACCATTTGTTACCATTTATGCACCTGCAGTCATCAAGTTGCCGTGCTCCGTTACGTTGCTAATTTCAATATGTTGTAAGAGGAAGTTGACATGTTCATTTGACTTTGATGTCAACGTATCTTTGTTGTATATTGCTTCAGTCGTTTTGGGGAAGACTTTAAACTTATGCCTGCTTCGTTATTTATCATATTGATTTCGGTCCTCTTCGGGTTAGCGGATTCTTCTTTTCCAATCTTTTTTAAAAATTGCTCGTAGTTTTAAACTTGGAAGCAATTAACCTTCTGGGTGTGTTTCTTTTGATCATCCAAGCGCTGATTTGATAACTTTACAGAGGATTTTTCCTGTATTCCAGGCATGCGTTCTCTACTGCGTCATAGATCGTTTACTTCCAAAGTAGCTATACATTACCAGTATGTTGTTTTCATTCGTCCATTTTTTTATTCTTATTCTTGCTGACAACTACTCGATGATGGTCACGTTTTTTCTAATCGCCATCAAGGGTGCATGATCCGGGTCTTGGCAAATTTGCTAACAAGTGTGTCCCTCCAGGAAGCCATCAAAGAAACATGAGCATGAGGTTTGGGCCGAAAGTTACGGTATGACGACTTGGCCCCTCTTGCAGCTAACAACAAAGCACTTACCAATTATGACACACTAATCTTGCATTTGTGACCTGTTTTTTCCGGTTAATTGATTTGTACTGTAATATTAATTTGGTTTGTGGTGCTTGAAAACAGCATCAGATCTTTGTGGGTTGGTTAAAACTGAGGTCATTCAGAATAACCAGAGAGCTCATCCAGCTTCTAACCCAAAATATTATCTCACTTTGAGGATGCATATAAGTCGTTTAGCACTCAAAGAGATGACTGGATGATTTCCCTCCACCAATTCCTCAGACCTTATTTCACTAGGCTTTGGAATAGCAACTTTCTCCCGTATTGTTAATCGTCATGAGACCACATAACTGTAAGTGGTATAGTCATATTTCTCTCTAATCTGTTTAATATTAACTTAATAAGGGTCCTGTGAGAAGCTATTCTTTCCGGTTTGAGAGATACAATGATTCCTCACTCTTCATCACACCCCCCTTTCGACTTTAAACTTGAAATTTCAACATACACTGAGTTTAAGATTAACAGTAAACAAAAGAACGAGCTAAATTCTGAACGAACCTAACAATTCTGCAATTATATATGGACACACACACACACATACACACACACACACACCTGCTGAATAATATACATGATTTTGCATGAGAAAATTTTGTACTAACATCTGTCTTGTTCCCTAGCTATGTTCTTTGAGGTTAAAGTAAGAACTGATGTCTCAACAGTGATAGTATCAATAAAGTAAAAATTTGGCAAATTATGTGCCCCTGCATTTTGAGCTGTACTATTATCATTATTATTATTATTATTATTATTATTATTATTATTATTATTATTATTATTATTAGTAGTAGTAGTAGTAGTAGTAGTAGTAGTAGTAGTAGTAGTCTTTCTTTCATATAGTTTTTGTTCTTTATCGTAGCTGTCTCGTTTTTTTTTTCACAATACATTCTTAAACAGGATGTTTCGTAAAAATAACCGTAGAAACTTTTACCATAAGCATTGCCACAAAATATTTCCCAGATGTTTTGTAAACACGTGTCCAACTCTAAAAGAATATCAACAAACTGGGAAGCGGTTTCAGTATCGTGCATTTTTTTTTCCCAAAAGGACGTCTAATAAAGATCAACTTCAAAAGATGAAATCTTTTTTTGTGGATGAAGGTTCTGAAAGACAGTATAATTCTAGATTTTTTGCTTCTAAAACCTTACATTGAAGACATTCCGCTTTGGATATATTCTTTATTGAAAAACCCAGTGCCATGTTCAGATGAAAACGATACCTCTTTTAAATATATTTATTTAATCTCTTACAAGGTTTACTCAAAAGAGATAAAGTAACAGACAAAAAAAAACAGGGAAATACCGTCTTATCGTTCCAAATGAAACCAAAAATAAATCATAAAGGTGGAAGTGATCGGAGTAACAAAGTTTCCTTTCTATATAGATTAATTATCGGACCAATTATTGTGGCATAAATATGTCAAAGTCCCAATATTAGTTTGTCTGAGTGTCGTCATACAAGATGTTTTAATCATCAGATGTGTAAAAGCTGAACGGTTTTCTACGTCTCAGACGTTATTTCAACGTTCATTCCAACGTTTCAGTCGTTTACCTTCCGGCCATCCTGCGTATTTTTCTCTACTTTTTTTTTCAACCCTCTAATGTGCCTTCCCTGGGGACTATTCAACATTAGAAAAAAAAAAACAGAAACAATATAACCATAACTTTTTCAGAGAAAAAATCACACATCCATTTGAAACTGTCAACCAGAAGTGTCACCAAAATTGTCAAGATATATTTATCCCGGTGTTTAAGTTGGTGTAACTGGCTGACTTACTGGTTATGCATGTTTCACGCATGCATGCAGCATCAATAGAGCTATAGGGCTATATTTCCCCGCATCCCAATCTTTTGCAGTGGGAATGATACTAAAGTTGTCCATAGTTTATGCCTGATTGTTATTGTTTTTTTTTAATCTTTTAATGGGACTTTATGGCGATCACTGCCCAACAAAAAAACAAACTCATATCATTCATTGATAATCCTTTCTTTCTAGGATAATTGATTCCCCCATACATCGAATGATACAAGAAAAAAATTGGTCACATAATGGTTAGATAACTGACTACCAGATCTGCCACATTTTTAACCAAACATATTCCAAGTACGTCTGAAATTAACAATACATTTATTTACCAAACTTACCCTATTTTATATCCTGTTGACTCCATGTCACCTATAGAGTATGAAATTCACTTCCTTCATGAAGTAGTCTGCGAGATGTGCTTCATAACTTGGAAAATACGATAGGCATTTAGCATTTACTTATCGTAGATAACTAACTTGCTCATTCAGATTTTAGCAACAATTGCTACAGTTGTTCTGGTGGATACTTTTTCCAATTGTTCATATGATATTATAAATGCATGCAATGTTTTAGACTCAAACAACCCATTAAAAGGTAGTATCCCTCCAATAGTAACGTTTGGTCATATTTGTGTTTTAATCACTATTAAAATCCTAAGAGTTTAAAGTCGTGTGATCGAAAAAAAAATGTACCAGCAAGCCCTGATCTCCTCTATCTATTTGGCTTAATTTAATCTGGTACAAGGGCAAAGTTATTGAGCTCCAATGTAGAAGAGAACCCATTAATGTTGCAGTTTATTTTACAAGAAGAGCTTGGTGAACATGGCACTGTCATTTGATAAGCTTAGATTAGTTTCGCAAAAGGCCACAGAGTATGGGGCACATATAAGGAATTGGAGTCACACAGCAGTAATTGTCACGTAGACTAACTCGCTAATCAATATCCCCCGGTAAGACGTCTGGGTATTTAGTTACTAAGCTTAGCATCATTTTGACATAAGGCCGAAAGTATGGGACACGCAATGGAGACCGAACCCATTGCTTATTCGTAAAGATCTCCGAGAACTGCATGTTAATCCTTCCATCACAACATTGCACGAAGAATAAATAGATAAGTAGATTGAAAGATAGGAATAAAAGAAAATATAGACCGTGAATAAAGAAAATGAGAACCAGGAGTTAAACAGTGTATCGGACCTCAGTTATTTAGCAATATCCACACCCTTTTCAATTGTTCATTACATTTACGTCGTCGAAGCAAAAAAACATATATTCACCGTACGATAAGGGAAGATCATTTCAAATAGTTTTGATATAGAATAACGTAATTTACAATCATTCGAGGCCATGTATGACTTAGTAACATATATATATATATTAGTATGTGTTAATCAATACTGTGTGTATACATATGTATATATATATATATATATATAGATATAGATATAGATATAGATATATACCTTATTGTTTTTTCTACGGTTGAGGTATCTATGCATGAAGAGTGTTCGATATCGGGTAAAAAGCATACGTAAATAGGTGTACATAGAAAATTCACTTCTTCGCAGTGTCAAGATTTATCAATCTATCTCAGCCCATTCCTCTTACCTATCAATATATCTATCTTCCCCAACCATTGGACCCTGTGACAGTCAGGCCACACTAAATGTGATTAGTAGTAGACACAAACGTAAGCGCTGGCGACTTAATGTCTGGAGCCAGTCCAAGAGTCTTGTTAAAGGAAAGGTTTTCTCAAAGACAATCAATTGTCTTAGACACATCTGTCTGGGCGGCATTCATTGTCCTTCCTCCAACTCCTTTCCCCCACCCATGCCCCTGATCAAGGCTGTTCCTATTATTGCCTAAGCAGGTCTTCGAGCGGACACCGACCAAAATTCGCTTTTATGCCTAGTGTTTGCAGAACGCTGGGCAAATCAAGCGGCACTAATCAGGAATGAGTTGCAGGCGGGGACAGATGAGAGAAAGTGGCTCTTCGCCGTCGAATTCAGTTGGTAAGGGGGGGTCAGGATTTTGAAGTAAGGGATGGCAGGGGTTTCTGCGGTGTTACAGTCTGTTGAAGTGATCGAAACAATTATACTGATTTTGAAGAGGTGGGAAAAAGGAGAGGAACGTTGTCGGTAATTGAATAGAGAACATGTGTGGAAGGAAAAGAGAGGGAAAGTCGATCGAACAGAATAGAGTAGAAAGAAAGAACACGCACACACACACATACACACACACACACACACACACACACACACACATATATATATATATATATATATATATATATATAAATATATACTCTGAAAAAGTAATTTTTTACCGACAGATGATGTTGCTGAAAACATGTTTTTTACCTTTTTATTAAGAATTTTTTTTTCATCTTAAAGCATATTACGTAAATCATACCCGTAAAGATCACGTATTTTTTTTGTTTGTTCCTGTTTATTAGTTTATGTGATACAAATCAATTATTCACTAATAACTTATACTCAAAAAGTGTCCAAAGAGATTTTTTTACACGGAATTTAATCTCATGGTACTGGAATCTTATAGTAAAGGATGAGGATATTTCCCCCTAGAGGTCAAGAATCGTTCGGGGATGTTTAAAAAGAACAATTATTTTACCATAGCTCTCTAGCTGATGAAAACACTACATACCCTCAATCTATGATTCTTATATTCAGCTTCTTTTTTGTTTTTGTTTTGTTTTGTTCTATTTTAGGATGGTTCCCACTTCTATAAATGTTTAGTCAATAGGAAGATTAAATCTATTATCGTTTTTCAAACCGATGCAAACCGACCCTGAACTCATCAGTTCAAATACCAATCAAATTGGAAACTTTCTCTCTCTCTCTCTCTCTCTCTCCCCCTCTCTCTCTCTCTCTCTTTATATATATATATATATATATATATATATATATATATATATATATGTGTGTGTGTGTGTGTGTGTGTGTGTGTACGTGTGTGTGTAATCATCAGCCATCATGCTAATTGCTTGGAAAAATGAAAGTTCAAGTTCCTCCCATGTGACTGTGACAAGGATGAAGTATCCCACGTCTCGTATGCAAACCATTTCCTTTTCTCCCTTCATCTCATGTCTAGTCTTTTTCTACAACGTCTGCTATCTTCAGGGCACTATTTTCCATATATTCACTTCTTGCTTAGTGTCTTACCATTCTCTGTTTTTTATTTCCTCATTTTTGTTATGATACATATCTTACTTTGATCTGTCCCCTCAACCATTTTGAACCTTTCAACCTCCCCCTGTTATTCCAACCATGTATCTATGTATAGCTCTTCATGATGAGTTGGTTTTCAAATGACTTTGTTTACTACCATTTTTCACATCTGTACATCCTCATTTGCCACTCAACGTGTTAATCATATTGACAAGGTGCTTTTCAATACGTTTAGATATTTACTAAATGCTTTCTAACCCATCGTTATGAGTCGTTCATTTCGCAATATTCGTCTTTCTCTACCTTTACCGCTTGACCTAGGTAAATATGTTCCATAACTCTGTCCAAATTCTTGTATTCTAATTGGTTGACCGGGAAGAATGCATTGTTTGAACAGTGGGTGGTATGAATTTTTTTTTTTTAATGTAAACCCTCGGTGCAAGAGATTAGTGTTACGACCAGAGGGTTAAAGAATCAAACTGTCAGAATTAGAGTTGATAATTTTGTACAACGAGACCAGTGGTGTCAAGGCACTCAGTAAAATAGGGTAGCTATTGCGACATAATAGATAGGCCCAGATATCATGTTGGTTGTAGATACAAATTTTAAGTTTAATCAACCTTTAAAAAGAGAGTTCCAATTAACCGATAAAAGAGGACATTAGCAGTTACCCAGCAATAAAGAGGAGGGGGTGTTTTGACTTAAGTCACCAGAGATAAGGGATAGGTTTGAAAACATCACATCTCCTTACTGATTTGCTCACCTAAAATAGATTCTATAAACTCAACTTGGATCAGCTTCAAAAGAATCTTTAAAAATATTTTATAAATACACCTAACTGTGACTTCCTGACTTGCGACCGTCTACGAATTTCGGAAAATATGTACGTAAATATGAGACTCACACACAATGACTTGAAGAATTTCTTCCTATTGTTATCAGAATATTACTAATCTGAATGCAATCTTTAACCAATCTTCTATTAATGAAATGTTATTAGGTATTCGTTTTGTTTCATTTTAAATTTTTTTCCAGGATTAAACCAGTATTGACAATCCACACTTTTTTGCTTTGCTTTTTCAAATATGTGATTCCTATGCAGACAATATTTAGATGTTGTTTCCCTATTTTTTTTTTCATGATTTACAGTCAAATTTTGCCAATTTAGATGGTTTTTAAACTTTGACACTGACTTCAAAGACATCATATATAAATTAGCAACTCAATAAAGGAATGAAGATGACAATGCACAAGTTCTTTAATGGTTGTTCGTCTTACAGCTATTCTGTGATACAACTAGAGTGTTGGAACGGAACCCGTTTGTAAGTCAGGGAGTAAGCGTAAACATCGCAAAGAGTAAATTATAAACTATTTGAAGAAAGACACAAAACAATAATCTCATGAGTTGGAGATTTCCCTAAAAAATATTGAAATTCTATTGTAATACGTGCTTTTTTTAATAAGTTGATAGTTATCATGATTTGTCTATTTTCAATTATTTTTCGGTCTTTTTTCAAATCATACGTTTTTAAAATTGAATAATGATAAAATTGTACTGTATATGAGCATATAAAGGTGGGTACTACTGATAAGGCATTGGACTTAATTCATAGCTTCTCACCAAGTATTATTCAAAAGAAAATATAACTAATATGTCATTGTTTATTTGGTAAAAGCAAAATAAAATCAAATATATCATACAATACTAAAATAATAAATACTGACATTATGAATAAGTAAAAGACAATATGGTACAGGGATTCATCAAAAGATGTTCCTTTTCATGTATATCGCAATTTACATATTTCTGGATGAATTTGTGCAAACTATA
Source organism: Thysanoteuthis rhombus (assembly GCA_963457665.1). Classification (NCBI taxonomy): domain Eukaryota; kingdom Metazoa; phylum Mollusca; class Cephalopoda; order Oegopsida; family Thysanoteuthidae; genus Thysanoteuthis; species Thysanoteuthis major. The sequence goes on from OY735201.1 coordinate 27,849,362, forward strand.
CTACACGATGCTTTTCTCTTCACAAATTATCCATTAAGCCCATTATTATTAATAAAATGCCGTCACCAAACCTGTCAATATATGCCTCTTCTGTTTTTTAGTTGGTCTGGCTGGCTATCTATGTAAATATAGAGCGTACACGCCGTATAAATTGAGCAAAAGGACTGAAAATATAAATAACAAAACAAACGTAGGAAGTTAAGTGAAATATTGCCTTTTTGGCAAAAAAGCAGTTCTAAGGCTTTCCTCTGTAAAAAGAAAAAAAAAGTATTGATATAATAAAGTGTCATAGAGATTTTTGTTTCAAATTCCAGTCAATTGTGTTTCATTCTATTTACATTCAGACACGATTGGGATTTTACTGTCAAAATATACTGATGTTGAATGAATAAAAAATGATATGGTGAAAAATTTTGATTTCGAAATATTTCTATGTTTGTTTTTTCTTTACTGTCTTTTCCTTAATTACATATGGTAGTAAGCAGTTTAGTCAAAATTAACTCAGTCCAGTTTATTGGAAGAGTAATTCTGGACATTATTATTGATATATCATAGTGTTTTAATGGTTCGTTCTTGTATTTCATCTTCGAGAAAAAGCTTTCGAATTTAACAACAACAAATGTTGCTTTTCTACCTGCCATACACAGTGGCCAAAACAAGGTTGTTGATTGTATCTGTCCCGGTTCGATAAGGGGGATATACCAGTCTTAAGAACAGAACAGTCTGCTCAATCTTGAAATAAAGACATATTATCTGAGCCAAATTCATCAAGCACAAAGCTAAATGAGCTGCTTCAGTGTTTCAAGAGGTACACAATCTTTTTTTAACCTCTGTTAGTCCGACTTAGAGTAGAATGGGTGGAAGGGAAGAAAACTGACTGTTGCTGGGATTCGAAACCAGTGACCTAATATCAACGACTGGTGCCTATGAGAAATTCTCAACTATTTCAGTCACAATGTTGTTCATACAAACCCGTGTGTATACACACACACACACACACACACTCACACACACATGCACACACACATACACACACACACATATACACACACACACACATATATATATAGAGAGAGAGAGAGAAAGAGAAAGAGAGAGAGAGAGATTGTGTGTGTGTGCGTGCAAAACACTTTAATGAGCGCACAGATATTATGTTCTGACTCAAGACAGAAATTACGTTGAGTAAAAATTTGATCCTTCACATATTGCAATGACACTTCCATCCTAAGTAAATGTTCCATTTGCTTTTCACAGGTACTCTCCCAGTATTTTATATAAACCATTATATAAAACTCTGTTCAATTTGTTACCTTTCAAGAACAAACTCTAAAAAATATTAGTTTAATTCGTACAGTTCGATCGTATTGATAGCAACAAAGCTGTAGGGGAAGCTAAACATCTGTTTCTTGAAAATTAAAACCATAAAATACGTAAACAAATTTATTACAATTGATTTGATTACGCAAAATGTAATTTTGAAATGAAGCGAAAACAACAACCTGATAGAAACACAAAAACATTTCTAAGTCATTAATAATTGGAATAATCATGGTAAAAATATCATCATCATAAACACTATTATCATTATCATTATCATTATTATTATTATTATTATTATTATTATTATTATTACTATTATTATTATTATTATTAATTGTAGTAGTAGTAGTAGTATAAATGGTAGTAGTAGTACTAGACACCGTCAACCAAAACTGTCACTCAAACTGTCAAAATAGGTTTCAGGGGTTTTTGAGTTGGCCTAATGGAGCTGGATAGTTGAAGTTCTCAAAATCCACTTTCTGAAAAGTTTTTTTTATTTTTTTTTTGTCTTTTTACAACCCCCGCCCGATTTATGTCAAATTGATTCTTTAGTGTCCAACACATTTTTCATTTTTGAAAAACTTGGCTTCCTGATTATCACTATCCAACAAAAGTCGGGAGAAGTGAATTGATCATCGATCGTCCCTTTACAATTCTTCCAATTGATCACCCCCAACACAACGTGCTGCCAAAAAACGTTGGTCATGTGAGTTTCTCTATCGAGAGACAAACCAGACCTACTATTATTATTATTATTATTATTATTATTATTATTATTATTATTATTGCATTTGTAATGGTTCCCGAATACAAACGCGCTGAAATATATGGGAGCGTCTGCGCACCCAGTGCATAATTTTAAATGGTTTCTCTAATTAGTTCGTTATTTTCAACTAATTACAAAAGTTAATCGTCTTTTATTAATCATCCTTAAATTTTTGTTGACATTGTTTTGGTTTGAGGAAGGTTTACGAAGAATCTATCGTTATTCGCATTAATATTCGCCGTGTTTTGTGTTGTGTATAACAGCATTGTGATGGTAATATACGTATCTGAAAAATAGTATTGCGTTTTAGAAGTGAATGAAATAAATAATCATAGGTTTTCCTCCTACTTTCAGATGGAAAAAGTGATGAAAAGGATGTTGAGAAATAGAGAAATTCGTAGCTGACACACAAGCACATAAATGCACACTTATACATAAAATCGAAAACAGCATACACACACATGTGCAGTCACCAGAAACACTCACTTATATGTATGAACCTTTGGTTTGTTTGATCGTGCCTCTTCTCCGCAGATATTACCGGGCTAATTGACCTGATATTTGACACAGTAAATCAATGGATATTGACGTGCCGTATAGATTATCCTTCTAGGTCATTCAAGGTCATTTTTGCCAATAGTCTCTGTTTGAAACAACATCCCAGGATCTCTTCTTTGGTATTAAAATGAGAAATTAATTGATAGATATTTTTGTTTTTCATTCGACTTCTCTTAACTCGATAGTAAATTCAGAGTCAGAAAGGGAAGTATTGGAAGGGACACATAAATGCGTTGCTGCGTTATCAGGTATTTCTAGGATGAAATTTAAATTCATTTTTCTAATCCTTTTTCTGTATATTGCTAATTTCCTTCTTTTTTTTTTACTTACTTCCCAATTGTTTGTTGATTTTTATCACATTTTAAGTAAGGCCATCAATCTACGATAATGGGTAGACACTGCATATTGAGAGTAAAAAATCAGGGGGTTATTCATTTCTTGTCTTGGATAAGAAAAAAAAGTGTTGTCTATATTGCATTTACGTTTACCCGATTATCCCTGCATAATCACACACATACACATGCATACACGCACGCACTCATATATATGTATTAATGTTATGAGACAGGATATATATCTATCCATCTATGTCTTACCCCCTCCCTCTCTCTCTTTATATGTATATATGTGTGTGTGTGTGTGTGTGTGCGTGTGTGTGTGTGTGTATGTATGTATATATATAGTTTTTTTTCAATGCATGCATAAGATAGATGGAAAAAAAGATATATATTCGAAGCGATATTCCTACACGTTAGTCATGCAAACATATACATGTATATTATCATACATTATTTTACCCTCATAAATCGACCAAAAGATTGTATTAAATGCATTTTAACCTCTTTTATACAATATATAACAAGCCCTGAAGACAAGAATAAATTCAGTTCAGAACCCAATAAGACTTGAGAATACGTAATGAAAGGCAAAAGAATTAATTTAAAATTATGGGAATATGAAATTAAGTGAATTACATTAGAACGTAATACTTTTTTTCTTCGGAACGATTCCCTTCGGCTAATAATGAATTTTCACAGAAGAAAGTTTTCTGATTTTAATTTCTCACCTTGAAACAACAGTAATTATCCAAAGTTTTCTAAGACGAACTCTTCGGAACTTAACGCAAAAAAGATTTCCTCGAAACAAACTTATTTAATTAATATTAATTCGAAAACACAATATAAAACCCTTAATTAGTTTTAGGATTGGAAGGAAGTACGCTTATGTTATGCAAAATTCAACAAACGTCGAATTTCAGGATAACCAATTACATCAATTACAAATTTCATATGAATTGGATTCTTGAAGTAGGATACCTCATCAATATTCATTGATTTTAACGAGTTTCAGGATTCGAATCAAGACAGTCATTGCCAGTGTTATTATACTTGTTTTTTTTTTCCTTTTCTCTTACTCATCTTCTTCCTGGTGTTATTATTACTGTGTTTGCAGTTATCAATCCAAGTGGTTAGCAGTAAGGGAAGTGGAATTAGTGAATTTGAACTTTTGGAAAGGCAGGAATCATGCTCTTCCACCTGTAGTTTCTTTATAAGTAACAGAGGGAGACCAAGTTTTCAAGTTAAGAGAACTGATCTACAAGACAGAAATTTCAGAATTCCAACCATCAAATTCAACAGATACATTTAAGGATATTTTACCGAAAAGTATGGATAACAGGTTGCTACCTAAGCTTCAGCGGATTTAGCAAGATTAAAATCGATTGCACTCCAGTAAAATGACCTTGCAATTCCCTAGGTATTACAATTGGATCTGATCAGAATTCATCGTCATCAAACACTAGCGGGATGACTTTATATTACTATCATAACAGAGACAACTAAAACATCATTAAGAAAAAATAATCATAACCAAATTTTGGGTTATAAAAAATAATGTCCCTCTACCGCGATTTGAAATCACAACCTTATAGTTTGCTTTCTTACCGACTGAACTAAATTCATAAGTCCTACAGTGCTTTGCAATTCAAATAAATGCAAGCTTTAATAGTATTGTTCTATAATTTTTTTTTCGCTTCATTTCCCTTCTTGCTTTTTACTGGGGTTACAAATATAATTCCAATGGCCTGGCTCGTTATTGAAGTATTTCTATATTCTTCGAACCCTAAAAAATGTTATGAGGTTCCATTTTTAAGGATAGTTGAACGTTCCATACTCAGCATTTGTCCCCTTCTTATTTTCCTGTAAAACATGATATATCCTGATCATCGTTTATACCTTCCCCCGGATTGGCCAAACCTTAGGATCATGGATGTTAAAAAGCCAATAACTTTTGTACCTACCTAAATCATTGTATTATCTCATTTTTTACCCGTTACGATTTTATCTTTGGCGATCCACATTTGAATCGTATTTCTCAGCATTTATCCAATATCCTGGCAACATAGCTTCCTGCCCTCTGCCATTTAATTTTCTAAATGGTTCGTTTCATATCTTTAACTTCTGTTTCCTTCTCTATGTTGGCATGGTGGAATTTTCTATGGCCAAACTATGAACAGTGCCTTATCACTGTGTAAACCTTTCATATTCATATCACGTGACTTTCAAGTGTGACGATTTTATTGCTCTAGTTGCCCAAATCGAGACATGAAATTATGTCAACTCTGATTCAGATTTTGATAATGTTCTCAGCATTAAAACTGGTTATATTAATGACTAGCCATTGCCCAATCCCATTTCCAGGGATTTCGGTTGTATTTGGTAAATTTAATGCAGTGCAAAAAGACAAGAAAGTGAACTTTATAACAAAGTAGACGATTATCATTTTTGAGAAAAAAAACAGTATCCCTGACGGTGTTGTTTATGCAATCAAGCTCATTTGTATTGTTTATGTTCTTACTATAACATTTCTGATGATCGATTCTTCAATGTAATTCAAATGTAAAATCTGTAAGGAAAGGTAAGGAGTATCCTTTTTTCGTATACTGTGGCTTGGCAGATATATATAAGTGGATGAAAAAGAAACTATTCTCTTACCAAACCGGTAGTACACTGTAAAATGAATCGGCTGACATCTTTTGTCGTTACGTAAAGAACGCAAAAAATGGTTCCCATTGTCTGAACATACCATGAAATGAAATAGTTATCACGTAGTATTCATCCAAAAAGTGATAAAGATCAATCATTGTTATGATGAGGATGTTCCCGTCAACTAAAACCTTAAAAATAAGAAAAATGTAGTTTGGCTGGGACGAGGAATATTTCTTAGAGTGCAATTGTATCACATCGTCTATTATCGTTATGTATCGTTAACAGAACAGTAGGTTATTTCTAGTTCATGCTTGAATGTTGTCACAACGTTTCAGTCATGTATACAGTGGATCCTTTGGAGATGCAAAACTGTGGAAGGCAAAAAAAAAAAAGATGGCGTGACTAATTAGTTCAGGAAGTACTATCACAACGACGCCCATGATCAAGAGATGCGGCAAATGTTGAAAGGCTACTGCTGCTGCTACTGCTGCTGCTGCTGCTGATGTGACAGATTTCCCTCGCTGCACGCTATATAAAGGAAAAAACATATGTCGAGTAAAGTCAGACCAAGGAGTCTCAGTAAGTAGGTGCTACATTCTTGAAAAAAGAAGACTCATAGAAAGGCAGAGAGTACAAGGCCGAAACGTTGTGAGAAAAAAGGAGTAACACAAACCAAAGAGATAGTCTGACTATACTACAAACAATGGATAGGTACTTTACCGCTGTTCAGCGAAATGACTACAAACATACACTCACTCACGCAATCTGGAAAATCCAGAAAATTGGCGTAAAAATGGCCGAAGCTGATGGATTTTATGACATCTTGGTGAAGTTTAATCTACCCTGTTTCACAAGATTGTCGCTTTTGGATGAACATCTACTCTGAGGGTGTCAAGTTCGAAATTGGTGCACAATTATTTCTTTCCTATCTACGTACTTTGTTCTCCTGTTTTAATTTCGAGTTACCAATACGGAAAATATTGTACCTGGAGAAATGATTTACCAAACAATTATTTTCCTCTTATGTCATTGAAATGGTTTGATGTGTAAACTATCTGATTTCGGATCATATAATGAGTGGCATTAACTCACAATTTCTGTAAAGACTGTGTATACTATTTCTGATTAGGTTTTACGTTAGGGCGGAAATTGAATGTTTATAGAGTCCCCATTCTTGATATATATCTTGGAAAATCAGTGACGAAACTACCATTGCCATGATGACAAGTTTGTTGCTTTCCTCTGTTCCATTATTGATTCATATAATTCAATCCTAACCATTACACTGATATTAAACTTAACCCTAATTCTGACCCCAGGTAGTTACCGTAAAAACTAACTGTAATTCTGAACCATAACGATCCCTGTTACAAATCCCAATCTCAAACTCCAGCTCCACACATTAACCTTACTCATGTCTCTGAAGTAAAGTTCAATATTATACAGATTTAAACGGTCAAGCTTTCTCATTGCATTTATGCTGTTTTTGACTTATATCCTTTCTAGATAGATGTATTGGATTGTATGTGTGTTTCAATATTCAAATGATATTATCTTGAATTGTCCAAATATTTTGAACCGCTTCCCTGTATTTGGTATGCATAGTGACCCAGTTTACGTCATTTCAACGTATAATTAACATGATTTAAACTCACTGTTTTTTCCAGTCGGAATTGGATTCTTGCTAATATTTCTTCCTTTCTTCGATTTTTTTAGTAACTCAAAAAAGCTTTCCGACCCATTGTGTGTGCAAGTTGACTCGAGGTGTAAATTAGATTCATTGAAATGTTGTTGTTGTTGTTGTTGTTTTGAAATTCATTTTCTTTCCATTTACTTGCAAATTATATCAGTTCTCTATCTGTTTTAGTCTATTTATTGAGTCAGTAATTGGATTACTTCACTTTATTTTTTCTTCGATTTTAATATTCCTAAACAGAACAAAATTATAATTTTTTTTTTGTTCTTGATATGTATTTATCGTGACCATCTAGATCACAGAATCTGTGAGTTATTAGTTACTCATCGTTATCATCATCAGCAGACTGTCCCTTTGATCAACGGGATCTCTCTATTGTGGGCATCGCAGCACCAATATTTTCTCACCCTATCAAAATTATCACACTATCTTATTTTCTGCCACCTGTTATTCTGCATATGATATCTGGGAAGACATGTTGTGGGTTGTGATGCGTAATTGTTGTCTGTCATTCTTGTAACATGGTCGTTTTTCTCTATTGTACTGCTTTGTTTTGTGATCTCTCCGTTCTCTGTAGGTGATGCTTAATATGATCCTTTCTTGGGTCCCTTACTTCTTATTTTTAGCCTTAAGGCAAATATTGCTTGCATTTTACAGATCCCACGTGTTTAAATTCCGGAATTATTTGAATCAAAACCCCTCTGCCTACAATTCATCGTTCCCACTACGTATACGTTATAACTCTGTGATCAAAATCAGATTCTTACTATGATATCCTACTACTATTTAAAGAATCTATGTGTGTGCACGCATACAGCAGTGTATACACGATTGCTTGACAACTGAACATTGTACGAAGTTGACATTTGCCAGATATATTAGTCAGCACACTAGGTACACGATAATTATGGTTGGCTGCTCCACTCATAATGTAAGGTTGCTTCGAAGCCTGCACCTTCCCAACAGGCACTGTGCTGGTAGATAAAAACAAAATGTTAAAAATAAGCAATATGTGTTTGGTTTATCCTATTCGAATCAATAAATATATCAAATTTGTGGTCGGGACGTTCTCAAGATGAATCATATTTTCTTCCTCTGGGTTGAATCAGATAAACCAAAGCCAGCCTAGTTAATTTGAACGTAAAATATAATCACACGATGACAAGAAACATGAAAAGTTCATTTCATTTTTTCCCTCTCCGCCTGTTCAATTTTGATTGACTTGCCTGAAAAAAAAATAAAAAAATAAAAAACAATGGAAGAATTACAGCAAAAAAAGACGTTTGAATCACCATCCAGCCTTGTTAATGTCACTTCTGGTAAAATAACAGATGTATTAAACTTCTTTTCAATATTTTCTAATGTTTTTTTATTCCTTCCCACTCTCTTTTTTCCCCATCATTTGAACGAATCATTCCATTTTTTGGACATCGCATAATTTAATTAGCATATATAAATTCATAATTGAAAACCGTTTATTTTCTTTAATGATAGCTGTCCAATAATTACACGGCAATAGATAGGAGGTTTTCGTGTCTTTCACAGATAATTGACATATACATTAACATGTGCACACACTGACGGATCTATGTACGCACACATACAAATATTGTTAAAGTTATTTTTCAAACACTGATTTGTTCGATCCAAAATCGCCTAAGAAATAATTTCGCAAAACATAGCTTATTGAATTTTTGATGAATACGTCTGGTTGATCACTTGATAAAGACCGTCTCGTGACCAGCGTCTTTAAGGCTGGATAAGTTACCTCCCTTGCCTTATGTTTGGGTAGTGATCACTAGACAAAGTTGAAATAAAAAAGAATTCGAGTTGGTATTAAATTATAAGCTAAAACTGTAAATCATCCCCAAAAACCGTATTGATGGAGGAATCTCCTAAGAAACAAAACATAGAAAGTTATTGTACATATAATGGGTAAATGCTTTCAACTTTCTAGCTCCATGTGAGTGGGTGGGGAACATGATAAACAAGCTAGCCAGCCAGCTAGACCAAATTAAAAACTAAAAAAAATCATGTGGACAGTTTGGAAGACAAATTTGGTGACAGATCCCAAAATGCATAACTTTGCAAGATGTTGTTGATCACGCATCTATCGGTTGAATTAAGTCTTTTGGGTTTGGACCTGTTTTTGGATGATAACAAGTTCCATAAATGTAGGATATTAAACTAGATATTCTTTCTCTCAATTTGATTATACGTACTATATATTAGTTTCAGGGTGGCCAGGATTAAATTGCATGAATTATCTGGAAGGTTTTCTAGAGGGAATCAGATGTTGCTTGAAACTATCCCAAAATAAAATATACATTTACTTGGTTTCTATAGGTACTATGGTTTTATTAAATTTCAAATAACATACAATGTTATTCTACTTAATTTCTAAGTTCCAATTTTCATATTTTCTGGAGATATTGATCTGATGAATCAGGTTTATGTAAATCTTATTTTGATGATGTAATGTTCGTTGATATCACACGAACGTGATGTCTTTGGGCCTGCTGTTGGGCGTAAATGAATTAGGATATGGGAACTATTTCAATTGATGAGGCACAGAAAGCATGATTAATAAATGCAGTTAAACTAAATCTACACGATAAGATTATAGAGCAGCAATCTTATTAATGTTGAAGGTGGCCTCAACAAACAAAGACACCCATCGCCAAGGCCTTGATATCATTAGCTAGGCTCTTGCAAGGTCTGCATTTTTCTACAAACTCACGATCAAGAAGCTTTTAAATGGTTAAGCGACTGATTCCCGATGGTATCATTGTAAATCCCCCGTACCCCCGATCAGGGTTTTGAAGCCTCAGGATTGGAAACAAACGCCTCGTTTGATAGGGCTGGCCCACGCCAAGATCCAAAATACCCATCAACTCTCATCGACAGCATGTTTAATATTTGAAATTTAATTTTGTAATTGTAAATGATTGTAAAGTTATATGGGAAGACGGATAAGAAAAAACTGTTGTTGATCATTGTTCACATCCGTATTGTTTTGTCAGCTCAAATACGTGATTTTTTCGTTTTCAATTTCGGCTTATTGCTTATTTTGTATACAAAACAACTTTTCGATTTCAGATGCTTTCAATCCATTTAACTGTAAAACCAGTTCAATGTTTCCACGATGTGGGTTTATTCACTATGTATAAACAATGATACAAAACTTGGGACTCTATTTCCGTCAGTTTTACGAAATCACTGGCGGAGGCACGGCTTATGTGAATTATTTTCTTTTTGATCAGATATTTCGGATGACTCTCTCACTTCTCTGGTAATCATGCACCTGTGACAATTTTTAGCATAGGAATATTAAGCAAAACTTCGGTAAAACTGACAGAAACGAGATGAAAGAACCGTCCTCGTAAAACAAAAAAGTTTTTCATAAAAACGAACACATTTTGAGATTGTTCGGAAGTTTAATGGATTGCTTCAAGTTCAAGCTCCACTCAAACTTCATTTCCAACTGAAGATGATTGCTTCAACTTTTGCATTGTATCGACAATAAATAAATTGGTTCACATATAAGGCGGTTTACTTTGGTCCAGCCAATAAGGTAGCAGCATAGCAATTGCTTCGTCTTGATTACAAATCGCAGTAAGAGAATGCTACTTATATATACATAAATATGGTTTAATGTGACAGGGCAGATTAATAGTGATTTTTTTGCTCCCTTTAATTGAGTGACGAGTGTTGTCTTTTTTATTAAAAGTGAAAAAGCAAAGTGAACTCCAACTGGGACTGGAGTTTGACGTAATTGCTAATTTTGAAATTTTTGTCTTTAAAATATGAAATCTAAAAGTTATCCTCTACATTTTTTTGACATAACCTTTAATTATTATATTATGTACTCAACCCTCAGGAACCAGAAATTCCCATTAGTTCTAATTAAAAAAGTATATAAACAATGCATCCTTCCGATAGTAACCTATGGAGCTGAATCATAGAACCGAACCGAGACACTAACCCGCAAACTGAGAACCATGCAACGTGCATGTGGAAGAATCGTGCTCAACCTCAGATGGAGAGATCACGAGAGAGCAAGGTATATTAGGGGAAAACACTCCAAGATATAATAGAATTAGGAAACTCCAGTGACAATAGACTTGTCATGTTGTAAGAATGTCAGACAGTCACTGGACATCACGACTCACAACATGGATCCCCTGTGATTAAGTCCGGAACTTGGGCAGAATATGAGATGGCAAGACGACCTGGGCATATTTAGAATGAATTGGCTCAGCAACACCTACTATACAGAGGTGTTGCAAATCCAGGGAAAGATCTTTGTTCAACGATGGACGATAGAAGACATGATGATGATGATGATGATGATGATGATGATGATGATGATGATGATGATGATGATGATGATGATGATGATGATGATGATGATGATGATGATGATGATGATGATCACAATCGTTTACACAATGATTATAGGGAAAGTACAATCGGAAAGCCTATGTACATATCTGAGGTAAAATTGGGTAATCCTCGCCTACATAAAAGTAAAATGATGTTCTCCGTATTATGTGCCAATTCGTCGCGTTTTGTATCCATGAAAGAAAAAAGAAACAAAAATTTTCTTGCTCCTAAAATGTTTTTTTCCAAAGAACTATATGCAACTGCACATGGCACATCTGTAATGGATCTTATAATCATTGTCTATCGATTGGTACATATCCTATGTTCTTACCCTTTCTCTCCTTTAATGATATCGAGAAAGATTAAGACAATCGTTTGAAAGAGTTATCAATGCTCTTATTACGTTGCAAGTCTCATGTGAAAGTCTTAATACAAGATTTTACTATTATCCTCGAAAACAATACGCATCTGAGATACGCCCCTGGTTAATTTCAATTTAACGGATTTGAAAATCCTTCTCTTTGAAGACAGGTCTTTAGCCGTGAATTCTTCTTTCTTGTATCGGAGCCTATTTGCGAACAGGAAGCAATGGAAAGTTCAGTCCCACTGACACGGACAATCAATAGAAATTTCTTGACTAATAGGGTCAGCAGTGATGATTCCAGCCCCGAGTCTGCAAGGAATGGCGTTCCGCCATGGTCTCTGGTCAATTAAGGTTAATGGCCGTTCTGCTCTGAACGATCTGACCTTTCAACTTTATCGAATTCATTTAAGACCACGGGCGAAATGTGGAGGTCAGCACCCGTCATCATTATTTGGTAATGCCACGATGGTCTCTTCTAGGCGGTTGCTGACCAACATCATATAAAGAACTCTTGAGTAGGAGCCGAGGTCTTAATCGTCAATTTTCATCGCAACCAACCACTTTGTCTTTAGAATCTCGAAATTAGTATGTTGAGGAGAAGTAAATAAGATTCACACATACAATTACATAAAACAGAATACGTTTTCATATATATATATATATATATATATATATATATATATATATATATATATATATATATATATATGAATGCAATGCCCAACGATATTATTAAGTGAACAATAAAGGAAAATTCCAAACACTTAGCGTGTGTAATCATGTGGCACGATATTGCATGAAATTATTTACACACACACACACACTTATATATATATGTATATATATATATATATATATATATATATATATATATATATATATATATATATATATATATAACCATTTAAAAGTTAACTTGACATAGTGTCTAATTGGATTGTTCCTTCATTTGGGTCATTTTATAGGGCAAAGTTGACTTAGTTCTCCCACATCAGCAGCTAAAGGAACAAGAACATCTAGAGAAAGAACAATCCACACCCAATTTGGTGGAAGAACCTTGTCACCGTTAGTTTATCCGTTATGTTGAACTGGACAGTTATATACTATTGACATTTCTATACCGTGGTTGGAAAATCACAACCAAGTGATTGGTACGCTGAGTCAAACTGAGTATTACATATAAAATTGTTGCCATAATTTTGTTTATTACACAAAGAATGTAGCACTTGCAGTAGGAATAGATATAAAAATGGAATTTTCCCCTGTACCAACCAGGCATGTAATCATTAATTTAAATAGTTTTATTATCATGCACCCTTGTAACGATTGATTTTTAGTCAGAAAAAATCCTAATTATTTCTGGCTAAATTGTTTTATCTTCTTCCCCTGAATTTTGGCAGCTCTTTTGCTCATTATACCCAGAAGATTTTAAGTAACGTAATTAAAAACTTGAATACCAACCAAGGAGGCCAAAAAGGGAACTTAGTTACATTTTTCGTGATGCCTGTATTTACTTATCTGTCCAGGGCTGATTTGGCTATCAGCCTCGAGAATGTAAGCAGTTTAGGGGAAAGACAACAATGATTCCAAACCAGGAGATGGGACCGCCTTTGAGGTGGTTGAAAACCTAATTCTGACATCCTCCAAGGAGTTTCTGTATCCAAGCAGATGCCAGACGTATTTCTCTTAGCTCCCATTCACACTACATAAGCAAGACCAAGAACAGAATTATAACAACTGGACATCCCAGGTCTTTTATCCACCCTGCGGGGAAGGGGACATTGAGGGTCATTCCATTGTCTGTGGAGGAATCAATGGAGGATATTCATCTACATCCTGGAAATACACAAACCAAAGAAAGTAACAAAGACAAATGTTGGTTCACGAATAAATACAAAAAGAAACCAGAATAAACCTGTTAAGTCTTTACTCACTGAAATGACCTCTCACCTTTTTTGAGGTCAATATTATGAAAGGTTCCGACAAGGGAGCAGAGCGACGGAACGTTTAAAAGAGTGGAAAGGAAATCGCGAGCCGGGTTCAAACTCAGGCGGAAACACTTTGCATTAGTTTTTCAGTGATGCCGTTTGAGAAAGGCATGAATCATACTACATTCAGCTACTGATAAAAAAAAATAGGACTGACCGGGCCTGAGAGTCAGAGATTATAGGCAATATAGGGGATAAATGAACAGTAATTCCAAACCTGCCTTATTGGGTTTTGCTCTGGGAACAGCCATGATAGAATGATTGATGGCGTCCCTTTCAAACCTGCACAGGGTTACATGATAGTTGGATGGATGAATATCAGGTAACTAATAGTTATTTTGTCTTAAAATACGATAATGAAGAGTTTTTAAAAGTTATCCACATCGATGGCTGATAAAAGCTATACTTTTCCTTTCCTGGTAATTCTGTGGGTAGCCAAAAAGTCAAGTAGACTCCAAAATAAGTGCAACCAAAATGAGTCTAACTTTGAAATTTCAGATATAAAATTAATTGGACATTAAAAAATTGAAAAATTCAGCCATCTTTAGTCATCAAGGGAGATAACCCCAGCAATCCTCATGATATCATATTTTGAGACCAAATAACCAATGATTACCCAATATGAATTGAGGAATCGTAGCTAAATATTTTGCATGAAAGATGATGCGATGATGAAAGCAGTAGTTACAATACTTGTTACATTTTTTAAACGACTTCGAAGCGCAAAAACCGAACAACGTAACAACATGGGAAGGAATTTTAAGTGTCAGTGAGTAAAGGACCGATGTTCAGCAACGGACTGACATTGCCCAAGACAAATTCCTTAGCGAATTTGCAATGCAAATTCAATCTGAAACCTTGTAGAGACAGTCAATACTAATTTTCTTTCTTGTGTTCATTTTACGCATCCATCACTCACTTCATTTTCTGTCTTTTTCTCTCTCTCTCTCTATTTTTTCAATTGCTTTTTCACCCATCCTATTGCATTTAGTTCTCAATTTCTTTTGAAAGCTTCTTTAAAGTGTCCATTCTTCATTTATTGTGCCAGTCTCCTCTTTTCAGGTGATCTTCCCTGATATCGATTATTTTTTCATTTTTCAACAGTACGACTTCTTTGTGTAAACCTTCACCATTCTCATAAAATCGTACACTTCTAATTCTGCATTTCTGTAATTTTTCTCCCTCCCCCCTTTTAGATGGGTCCAATACATCTCAATTGGAAGCTTTCGGATCGGTCGGCTGGTTGGTTGGTTCCATTCATGTTAAACAACAAGGAAAGAGAGGAAAAGAATGTGCAGCGTCGTTTGGAGAGTATTGAATCTGATCAATCACACCGTTTCTCTTTTACAGTTTTGCCAAGTGTCATTTGTTATTAGCACATAAGACTATCTTCAAGAATGTCTAACATTGACCAACCCGTGCAATTTCCAGCTAGCTTTATCGCTAAAAATGTTATTCATACTCATCTTAATTCATAAAAAAACATACACAAAGACTCTGAATCGACTTATCAATAAACGGTGTACATTTGAACTTGTTTATTGCTTTTTTATAGCAGGGTTTTGGGATGAACCATCCTCACCATTGACCTTCTCTTCCTTCAACTACTACTACTACTTTTACTACTACAACTTAAGTTACGATCTTTTTCAAACATTCAACTTTCTTTTTCCCTCATGGGATTCATTTTTCGTTCTTTTTTTTTTGTGAAGATTTTTTTCCTTGTTTTTTTTTTCCTTCAAAAGTTTTCGTTTAAAAATGTTTTATTTTTGTTCAGTCCATCAAACTCCTTTTGGAGCATAGGGACGCAATTACTCGGCTGGATTTTAACGTACCATGTGGTATTTTGCGGGCCAGAGATACCAGCGCCACGCAAAACCCTTTCTTTTTTTTATCTGGGCATCGGACAAGCAATGTCAATGGCCTAGCAGTATTTTTTCCGTCAATGTAATCGTATCTTTAATTTACTGCCTCGGTAGGATGAAGTGCTCGAACTTCTCTGCTATATACCAAACGTTGTAGAGAAAAGGGGATTCATGGCTTATCGAAATGCACATGAAATTTTTAGCCAAAATTCAATCAGATTCTGCTAGTTCAATATGCCGTTAAACCTTACCGGACCCAGTACTTTCCATCAATCATTATGTTGTCAAACGCTGCTAGATTCGATCAGAAAATGAGTTATTTTGAGCTTTAACGATTCACTGGAAGTATAGCGATTAGGTCGAGATTTTTCCTCTCTGTCAACCTGTTAAAGTACTTCGTTTTTAATTCGAAAAAACTAAGGTTGAAATTGTAAAAAATGAAATTATAAGATTTTCTGCATAATCGATCTCTATGAAATGTTCAGAACCCCTTATGAAAAGTCCCGAGAAATCCTAGCAAATATCCGAGATGGCAGTCATTTTTCAAGATGGGTGGAGATTCGACCGTCAAAAGTAGTTTGGGACTGAAAAAACAATGTTTATACATGATATATTGGTGTATATCTATTTTTAAAATCAGTATTCAAATTTTTTGGTTTTACTTAGGCTCGAGCACCGACTACTGACATCACTGGGGAACATGCAATTATCTTACAAACCATCATATTTTTCCATTATTCAATTTATTCTCGATTGATCCTTTGCACACTAATATTCCTTTCTTATTTTTTTTCTCTTCCGTTAGAACATTTGTAGCCGACACTTTATATTCTGTTATTGTCCTCATATCAACAAATTGAAAAGAAAGATCCAAAAGACCTACCATTCCTACGCATCTCCCTAATCTATAAGCCATGTTTTCTTTCTCTTGATCTGTCCGTCTTAATCATAATCAACGAGATATTCTTTCATTCTCTCAATCATCTATTCTTTGTTCTAATCGAAAATTCTTTTTTTTGGCAATGAGTCTCTTTACTTCTTTCCAGTGTATCCAGTCATTTTCTCTTCTCTTCTTTTCTCGTTTTTTGCTCATTTCAGAATCCATTCTGGATACATTAGGGAACGAGCCCAAATGTCAGGAGAATTGATGAAAAGAAAAAAAAAGAAAACAGCAGAATTCACAGGCCCAATCTCAACCCAATCAAGGATGATGGAATCTAGACGACGCACACGCATTCACACGCCATGACATCTAGTGCAGTGCTCATTTATATAAATTCACCAAATGGAGATGTCAAATTAAAGCAGGTCTGTGCATATGCGTTGAATGCTAATGCACTTTGTGCAACTGAAGTTCCATGTTTCAGCAAATACATCAAGCCAGGACTGCTATGAGCGGATACCAAGTGGAAATTCGTTTTTTTATAAACGAGACTCTGATTGTGCAATTATCTGACCTGGACTGTAAAACGACGTGTAACGATGAATAATGAAAAGCAGTACCGAATCATTTTATGGACAAATGCCTAGATATTCAGACAGCCTTCAAATGTAGAAAGAGAAAGGTTTATTTGTGTTAGGGGCGTTTTTGTTGGTGTCCACCAAAAGCTAACGCCTATAACTTAAAGTATTGGAGCTCTAAAAAGAATTATGCTGAATTTTCTTTTTCTTGTCGACTAAAAACACAATTTGTTATGTTGATTCAGGATAGAATTTTAGAATCAATTCGATCTTGGGGGAACAAAACATTTCAACTTTCCTCCCAAACGGACTGTTTTGTATTACTTCTTCGGTTTCAGATCGTTCAGATCTTCAGATATTCACAGCTTTCTTAAAAAATAATTGTTGATATTTCGAATATCAACTTTTGATAAGGGAATGGTATATATCATGCCATAAATGGAATTTATTGTAAACCAATTTATAGTTCTATAAAATTATATTCATTTCCTGTCGTGCTAATTTGCAACGTAAACCTAAATCATGCAGTGAAAAACCCCTCTTCACGCGCAGATACCTTGCAGTGCACAAAGCAACAAGAAGCATCAATGAGCAGAGGTCACCCATTAGAAAAACATTTGAATACGCACGTTGATCCTCTGATCAATACCCTTACCTGGTAATTGATATGCTGATTAGTTATTTTCGCAAATATCCCTTCTGGTCAGTGCTAAGGTAAGGTTGCAATTGTTTTCACGAGTACTTTACAGCCATTTTTTACATCTTGCAATTGAGACATCTTGGTCTCGGTCAATGCAATTCAAAGATACGAACAAACAGACTGACCAACTTTTCATCAACTCGTCTTTTCCCTTTTCTCCTCTTCCTTTTCTTGGATTCCAACCTGCAGCGTATGGTGCTTCATGTCTTGTGAGTGCTAAGTGCTACAGACGCTCGAAACGTAGAAATGTTTTTGTGTCAGTAGGATGCTATGGTCGGTTTAAGAATTTTCTGCACAATGTGTAGAGGGTGGTCCCAATTGTACAACGTGGGAATCAATGACCTCTTATATATATATATATATATATATATGTGTGTGTGTGTGTGTGTGTGTGTGTGTGTGTGTGTGTGTGAGTTGTTTTAGTCTGTTTTGCTGTAAAATATATGTGTGTTGATCTGTTATGCTATAAAAAACATGGGCGTTCCCTGAACCAAACTTTCCATGCCAACCCTATTGAACATTATAAGGACGGTCAGAACAACAATTTTTGAGTAAAATGATTTTAAAAGCATTTTTGAGTTTCTGCTATAAAATGTGATTATAATGTATATTTTTATGTTATATATTTACATAATATTCGTATGAGATTAAAGAAACACACTTTTAGATGGACTAAACGTGATGAGGGACCCTGTCTTAACTGAGATCAAAAGTGAACCAGAGGCTATCCCCACATCCAAGGGAACAAACATGGAAGGGAAGTTTTCTTGAACGAAATTTGCACATTTCAATGATGAATGAATAAGGAAGATCTGGTTCTTGCATCCCTTCAAATTAGTATCCAAAAAAAACATCCATGAATTTCTCTGTTTAGACGTTTTGTCCTGGGAGCAAAAGAATCGTGGTGGGTATTTACATTTCAGGGAATGGATCTTTTTATACTTTTCATCTAGAACCATGCCATTGTCAACTGGTGAGGGTTTGAAAGCCAGTGTTTGAATTGATTATTGCATGATTTGTGAATGATACCCACATACTACTACTACCAAACTTTACCAAAGTAATCGACTCCTATCTGCCAATTTACTTCATTGCATCCTAATCAACATGTATTTTCCAACTACTGAAATCGAGAAAGCATGTTTTTAAGCTCAATCTTTTCCTTGGACCAGTATTTGGATTTCTTTTCTTATACATCTGTTTATATTTTTGACTGAATTTTATATATAATAAAGCCCCATTCAATGATTGAATGAATGATAGACAATGATTGTCCGTCTCAATTGATCGATTAAATTATTCCTTTTTTTATTCTTTCTTCACATTTGCACACCAGATATTGTTATTTGATTGTTTTTAGCTCAATTTTACTTGTTGACATTAGGTATTGCTTCGTGTTTCATCGATTAGATTATGATTCCTCTAGGTTCGTCGGCTTTTTCTTTCCAATTTTTCATATAAAGAGACCAGAAATTGATCATATTTTTACACCATGTATTGATATCAACGTTTCTTTTCTCAAATTATTTTTTAGGTTTTGTCTCAATTTCATCTCTAAAGAAACCACAATATATACATTTTCAGAAAATTTTGGAAGGTAGCATAATTAATGCAAATAATTATATTCTTGTTTTTTGATGATTTTCGACTGATTTTCAACGTAATTAAATCTTTGAAATTCAATGACATTTTATGTCTTGATAAATAATGCTTCTTTTAGTTTCATTTTCCAAATTTCATTTCTCTAAGGATATGCTATGTTTATTAGTCGATTGTACATACGAAAAAGGGCCTGTTTCAATTGCCATGTCCATGTTACCCTCATGACAAAATCTATGTCATATGTTCACGTATCTGGTAAAGCAGACAGTTTTTCTCCAAAGCACCAGAATCACAAAAAGAGAAATGTCTATCAGAAAGGCCCTCCTGATTGAAAGAAATGTATTGCTATGTTTTGTATTTGATGTTTTGCATAACAATATAAGTTTTAAAACAATACAGACAGTATGTAAAAAAAATACCAATCTTTCATTCGATAGAGCTAGCACAGGAACCAAGTTAACAATTGACAATTACTACTGTCTAGAAAAACTTACAACATTAGCCCAAAACAGTCAACATCAGAGATGTATGAACTTAAAAAAAAAAAAAGAAGAACAGAAAATATACGAGTATTTACACAAAGGAATACACAAGCAATTACTATGTGACATGCCTTTTTAGTTCTACATAAAATGAATGCTTCCGTATATTTGACAACTATGCAACACAGGGTAACTCAGCTAACTATACACATATATATATATATATATATATATATATATATATATATATATATATATATATATATATGTGTGTGTGTGTGTGCGTGTGTGTGTGTGTGTGTGTGAACATATATCCATTTTTTAGTAATATAATTGTCGCATAAGAGAAACGTATCGGGCAGATATACACGGTGAATGAACGAAACGAAAATTTGGGGTTGAAACACTTTTTTTGGTCTACACTTTACCAGCAGTTATTCAGTCAAATGGTAAAAATAACGCTACGTTGAAGCAGCTATCCAATCAGTTGCAATTTTGATCGCTGAAGCAGCCCTATTTTCTTTGTTTATTTTTTAGATCTTGTCTAAGTCAAATGATACATTAACTATGTTATAACAGGGGTTTTTTTTGAATGATAGTTTCAATATAAAATATAGAACTTTTGTTTTACATAATTTGAATTAATACTTGTCTTCTCGCCCCCTTTTTTGACTCCTTCAATGGGCAAATATTGCAGGGAAATACAGAGAAGACTGTGTATAGGTACTTTAAACAAATTTGAACATTTCTACGTGCATCCATATTAACAACTGTTACAAGTAGAAGAACCACAAACAATGCTCAATCTTACCTATCCACAAATCAAGTGCCACTTTTTAACGGTTTTCTGTTTATATAATCGCATTGTTTGCTTTTTGGAGAAGTCCAGAAAATGGATAGGACGTCATGGATAGAATTGTACTTATTAAAGACAAAACTTCCAATATTGTCATCCATTTCCAATATATATATATATATATATATATATATATGTGTGTGTGTGTGTGTGTGTGTGTGTGTGTGTGTGTGTGTATGCATGCACGTGTCAGTTAGTACGTAAGTATGTATTTGAGCGTGTATGAGACGCAATAATTCCTAAATGTATAGATGACTTGACCATGAAAGGCTTACCCTTGATAGAATCACTTCCTTCTTATCAATAGAAAGGTTACACGAAGGCAAGCATGACCATCAAGTGTGTCACACTGAACGTTACTCGTTTTGCAAAATGTTACTTGTCAACAGACTGTCCATCGATCGAACTGTCTTCGTCCTGGTTCTACTCTCTGTCCTTTCGTCTTGCCTTTACCCGTGATTGATTTGCTGGTGGACATAGCCTTTCGTCGACCGTGTTGTTTGTCGACTAAAGACATAAATTTGCTTAGCGTCGAACGAACGACCACATTTTATGTAGACAATATATTATCCCCAGCGGCTAGCTAACTAGTCTTGGGAACTGCCCACCAGTCATTAGTGGATTTATTTAAGCTAAGATATATACTTTCCAAAATTTGCCACCTGTCACGTGTGAGGTGTTGCAGAGTTGACCTGGCCTACATCCAGAACCTATTCTGGTAATTTCACATCTCAAGTATTTCGATTTGTCGATTGGATTTGCAAGGTGACAAATTTCTTGGTTTCTGATTCTTAAAGATTTCCATGGCACTGCGAAATCAAAGTTGTTAGTCAAAACGTTGAATGTTCTTGGATAATAACCCCTTAGTCATCAAGTATATATATATATATATATATATATATATATATATATATATATATATATATACGTATCTACATATATATATATATATATACTCAAATTATCACGCAGTGTATGTATCATTTGGCCCACACAACGTACATAGAACAAACAATTGAGTAAGATTGGGCTACGGCAAAAATCAAATCTAAGTTACTCTTTTAGCCTTTTGCTGCATCACTGAAATTACCGAATTTAGAAAAAACAATAAAGAACGATATTAGACATTAGATAGTGGGAAAATTTAGCATAAACTTATAGAGCAAATTTTTACCAACTAAAACCGATTTGAGGAACTTTGAAACCAATATTATATTCTAACAGGTACATAAGTACATTTTCAGCCTCTTAGCCCTATTGAAACGTCCTGTATACGTGACTCATAATTAGATACCAGTCAGCTATATAGACTCACTTAAAAACTGAAAGAAACCTTGGTTGATAGTACTACTGAGAGTTTTGATGGTCAGTTTCTAATATAGTTTAGTAGTCAACATCGCATACCGCTGTGAATAACATTGCACAGGGATTGTTGTGGCAGGCTGGAGAATCGGTGGAGCACAATTCCACTTCACCCTAATGTTTTGACGAATATATCATATATCTTCTGCAGAGAATCTAATTACAAACTCGTTTCCCCTTGTAGTCATACAATACTATTTGTTTTTTAATTCATTTTTGTATTTCACAAAAATGGTGATAATCTCACCAAAACCCAATCTCGAGTTAACTCTCTCAACTTGAGTCAACTTGTTTTGCTAAAGGGTGCAAATCCCATTCACAGGATCGACAAATGAAGGAGGTGGAAATCGACACATAGTTCGAGAATACTTACGTATGGAGGATGAATTCTGTTTTATTTACCTTTATGATTGTAATTTTAAAAAAAGGGATTTTGAACTTAGCACAGCCAAACTGTTTCCAGTTTAGTTAATACTTATAACCTAGATCTATATCAAACAAAGCAAAACATTATAATTCCGACAGCATTATCTTCATTGGGGCTATTTTTTGTTTATCCTTGTTCACAATATTATAAGAAAAGTGGAAATAAATCTATCAGGTCCCAAGGATTTCAAATATTGAAGGAGGGGAGTTGATTGTTTTTCTTATTCAGTACACCTGCTCCACCCAATTATTTCGGCTGATGGAGGGAAAATTTTGTGAGAAAATAATTTCATTCTCTCTCCACTACACAACCAATTGACGACGACCCGAAATGCAGCTGACTTTGCACTTTAGCTTGTGACGAGATAGGATTTAACAGAAACTTTGCTCAAATAATCATGCATCCTTTTACATCTCTCTCTAATGTTGGAGATTTGGAGCAGAGTGAAAATACATCTGTGCTTTGAATAAATGAATCACCGCTACCCTTGCGTGTATCGTCTAATTATC
The DNA here is from genome assembly GCA_963457665.1 of Thysanoteuthis rhombus. Lineage (NCBI taxonomy): Eukaryota > Metazoa > Mollusca > Cephalopoda > Oegopsida > Thysanoteuthidae > Thysanoteuthis > Thysanoteuthis major. The sequence continues at coordinate 27,872,691 of OY735201.1, forward strand.
TGAAAATGTATCTGAATTAATTTAAAAAGTGGCTCTTTTATTAGACATACCACTCCTAGATTTGTCATTCAGAAATGACAATAGAAAATATCTTTTTGATTGAAAAAAACAACATTCGAGATGTTGTTCGGGCAGTTTATTCAGGAAAGCTTCGAAGTTGAGGCCCCCAAAACCCTGACCAATCCAGAGAATATTCAAACAGATACATAGGCAAGAAAAGACGAACGAATATGTAACCTTCCAGGCTTGTTCGTCAACGGGCAACGGTAATTTGGAAGTATATGGGGTGTTCTAAGTATTTGATGCTACATACACCTGTTGGATATAACGTGAAATTGAAAACAACTAATATGAAAGCCTGAAAGTACTTTCTTTGTCAGTCTTTTAGCCCCGTTATGGACATATTCCTACCAAAAATTCGGCTAAACATCTTGGGCGATGCAGATCCAGCTCTTTTTTAACTCATCTAGCTCGTCAAGCTTTCTAATTTTTTATCGGTCATAGTATAGCATATGATCTCTGGTCACCACACTGTAGCTTGTAATATCCAAGGGTTGTCTTATCATTTAGCAATATGACCAACCCATTGCCATCTGAAGTTTCAGTAGCTTATATACCTGACTCCTAATTTTTGTCTAATATAATGTGTTGTCTTGGGATCATTCTTTTTACAACCGTCTTTATTACTTATGCACATCGTCTTTCTGCGTTCATTTTCATCGAAATGAGTAAATAATTATATGCAGGAGGTAAACTCAACATATGAATGGGTGTCCATGATGTGCACAAAGAGCCATTCTTAAGAGGAAAAAAGGATTCAAAGTTTGTTTTTTCTCGATTTTCGTTATTCTTGGAGCTATGTGTTTTTGGGGGTTTTTTTTCTAACATGATCACCTTGCATTCCGATGCATATTACGATAATCGAATGTAAATACGTATTGTTACTTGAACATAACCACTGATTTAGTTTTGTTAAAACCCTGATGGGAATTGCATGTCATCTTTTGACTATGCTTCAGTCGCAATATTTTTGTTGTTTTAAAGACTAAAAATGCTCATTTCAGTTTTGTTCTGGAGCTTCGATATTCAGGTCTTGATTTTATCATTCGTCTTTCAACATTCTTACTGAGTGAATGAGCAAAACGTACGAAACTTTTGTTTGAAGAAAAATAACAAAAACTCTCACTCTTGCACGGTAACTTAGTAGATATTTGACAACAATCAAAAGAACCGTATACAACATATGCATCCTGCCAAAAGCCACTTATGGAGCTGAAACATGGAACTTAACCTAGAGAAAACCATGCAACGTGCACATGAAAGAATTATGCTCGATCTCATATAGAGAGGCCACAAGACAGCACAATAAATCTGGAAGAAGACAGGGGTGAGGGACATCTGAAATCCATCAAAAACTCGAATGATGTGCTGGCTATGTTGCAAGTTTGGCAGACAATCGATGGACATCACGACTCACAACATGGATCCCCAGAGATCACATGCACCACCGAGGCCGGAAGAGTTCTAGATGAAGGGATAAGCTATACAAATTCAGGAAGAACGGGCTCTGTGACGCCCATGATAGAGAAGTGTGGCGAATCCTAGGGAAAGTCTAAGTCCAACTACGGACTTTAGGAGACCGATGATGATGATGATGATGATGATGATGATGATGATGATGATAATGATACAGAATGTTGAAGCTTTAGAATAAAATAAAGATCAGCGCTGTAGTTTTGAAAATGGGGAAAGTATAGACAGCGAAAGGAAATCTTTGAATTAGATTCTCTCAGCTTTATTTCAATATCTTATTGGTCACTTATTATGGGGTTAACTAATATCTTATTTCTAATATGTCACATGGAGCATATTGATTTAAAACAATACAACCTCGAATATTGCAATATGTAGCGGAATTAAATAAGTTTCTGCGATGGTCAGGGCAGAAACTGAGTTGTGCATGTTTCCAAAACTTTTCATATAACTAAAAAAAAATTTTATGCAATGGACACATATGCTTGTGTGGTAGGGAACACACCACAAGTTGCACATTAATGGCACATAGCAATAAACTTGTTAAAATGATTTATCTTATTCAGTCATTCATTTTCTACATTTATCTATTTCCTTCATTTTTAAAGTCACTTTCATTCCATTTTAATTCATCAAGGGTTGACTTCCTTCTTTTTTTTTAATGTCTTTTGAAATTCTCTACTTTAATTATGAGAAATAGTGAACCACTATTGTCAATTTTAACAAAAATTTCTTCAGTTTCTTAATGAGTATGGTCGGCTGGCTGACTAACTGACTGGCTATGGATGTGTCACATGCACAAGCCATACTGATAGAGTTAGAGGGATGAAAACTTCATCATATACCCTCTATTGTGACTAGAACAAAATATTTTTTTAATCTTTGATAACTCCCCGCCATTTTTTTTCTGTGTGGGAGTTTTATTGACGATTTATACTTGATTGGTCTTTCTGTTTGCGTTCATGCTTGGTATTTGTAAATTTGGAATTTCTCAGTGATCACCGCTCAATAAAAGGCGATAGGTAACTTTTACATTGATCACTTAATTTTTCCAGTCGGTTGATTGATCATCCTCAACATGGCATTCAGCCAAAAGAAGCTGGTCTCATGACAGTTTTCCATTGAGTAATGGACCAGACCTGCTTTTATTTCCTTTTATGGAATGGCTATTATTCTATTTTAATTTTTATAGCTTTCACTTCCTTCCTTGTTTTTTTTCTTTCAAAATTTTCTGTCTTTTAATTATTTGTTTCCCTTTCAATTTCATGGGAAAATTTTCGTCAGAGTTTAGCGACCCGGTTAATTGTCCTCTCTTGTCAACACAACCTGCTTAAACTATATTACTCGTTAAATACGTCCACCATATCACACTTTCCAACTGATTGCCCGATCGATCTGCCTCTGTCCATTCTCTCTCCCTTCCTCTCTCTCTCTCTCTTTCTCTCTCTCTCTCTCTCTCTCTCTTATCGACACCCCCCTCTCTACGTTTCAATATCCTTTTCAATCTTCACACTCGAACTCTTTATAGATTCACCCTTCCCTCTGCTCAACTCTCTTTCCATTCTCCCCCACTACTTTACATCACTCTTTTCTGCTATATATGCTGTTTTACTACCCCTTTCTTTCCCCCCTTTTTCTTTACCCCCTTCTCTCTCTCTCTCTCTCTCTCTCTCTCTCTCTCTCTCTCTCTCTCTCTCTCTGGGTCATTCCTTTTATCCCTTCTCTCTCTCTCTCACTCTGTCTCTGTCTCTCTCACTCTTGGTATACATTTATGCCTCTCACTCACTCTCTCTCTCTCTCTGAATCATTCCTGTTATCCCTTCTTCTCCCCCCCTCTCTCTCTCTCTCTCTCTCTCTCTCTCTGTCTCTCTCTACCTATATATGTTACTGTATATATTAATTTCTCCCGTTTATATCCATCTACTAATCTTCTTCTTCTTTTCAGTAAACAAAGTAAGAATCCGACCGAGAAAAATCTTCCCACGTTTGGTATTTCCCTGGTTAAATTTTTTTTGCGACAAAGTAGTTCACAAAGAACTTTTTTTTTTCAACTGAGCAAATCAGGTTTGGGAAGTCATTAATAGAATACGTTCTGTTTAAAAAAAATAAATAGAGAATTAAAAACTGAGTCGCTCTTGAAAAACAAGTTAGTATTTTTGAAAATAACGGTCAACATTCTCTTGTGTCTTTTAAAGTTATTTACAGAACTCAGCTTAGCCTTGTGCACTGCAATTAAAGCAAGGTGCCCACATCGATTCAAACTAATTGTACTGTGATAATATTTCAGATTAACTTGATACTATTTTACAGTGAGGAGCCTTTCCTCGAACATTTCATTGAATCTTCGCCGATACTTTTTAGAAAAAGGCAAAGTGAACTGTCTCCCCTAGTTTTTTTTTTATAAAGAAAAAACATAGGGCTTTCAACTTCCTTCCGTGATAATTATCATTTATTGATGAATATCTTTTCCAATCGTAATCTTATCAACAGTAGTTTCCATTGGCATAGAATCCAACTTTAGATGTCTTTAGAGGATCATAACGAATATCCCAATTAATATTTCTTTTTAGATTTTGAATATAGTTATACTTAAAATATGATTAATATCATAGAATTGAATGTATTTTATTTCAGCAATACAAATAATAACTAATCGATCATGACATTTATGATCAATAAAATATCGGGTAACAGAGGTACCAATTTGGCTTGATGTCTCACAAGCAGCCCATATTTTCGTATTGAGTATAGTTTATCTTCATTCAATTTCAGAGATATCATTTACATAAAAACAGAATCAATAAGTAATTTTAAAATAGAAAAATAGTATAATAATGATTTACTGATTCGTTTGTATTTATGATTAAATAACAATATCTTTCAGAACACCCTTTAACTAATGAGATTGTTGTCTTTACATTTTGAAGATTTGCTTCCTACAATATGCAATTATAAATTATTTTCTGGGGGGTTTTCTGAAATTATTTATACCTAGATCAATTGATGGTACTTTGAAAGGTTTCTGAAATGATTCCAAGCAAGTATAGTTTTATGTTTGATCGAATGTTTCTTGATCCCGTAATAATACGCGTCATAGATGAAGTCTTTTTCTATAATGTTTAAGTACTTATGGAGCTTCATTCTGTTTGCAGATTTCACAGAAATATCAAAACTGTGAGGAAGTTTTCCAAACATCAAACGTGTTTAAATAAACACTCTTTGAAGCAATGTTATCTTTTATTTGATAATTTTGTATGAATATCAGTAAATATGGTCACTTTTGATTGTTCCCCAATATCATCATCATTTTAATAGTATTATCATTCGAACTATCAGTTTTATTGGTGCATTTTGAGATGTTTCAGCTCCTTTTGTTAAATTCTGAGTGGTAATGCCGTGGATCTGACATCCACAAAATATAGGTGAGGAGAACGTAACATTATAAGAGGAAACTTCATGTATATTTCGATAAGGTCACATTCTGTAAAGCATCATATTAAACCTCTTAAGTTTAGTTATCAGTTTCAAACAATGAGCAGAATCATTAATATATTCATCTAAATTTTCATCGAGGTATGTAGCATGGGAAAATCTTCGACTAAGAAATTCAATTTTAATGTTTTCCAAGTAATTTTTTTTGGCGGATTTCCTAATGAGATTACATGTGCTTTTTCGGTATTAAGAGAGGTTTTATAGGCTGATAATCATTTAAAAACATATCTAAGATCACAATTTAATTTTTTCTCTTGTGTTTTTTATGAGAATTTTCCTTTGAAAAAACTGTTGTCATCAGCAAAATGATCTATAGCAGGGCTTTTTTGTTGCAAATTGGACGTTGTTTGTATATATATATATATATATATATATATATATAACTGGAAAAAAGTATCTCACTGCAAATACTTGGGGAACTCCATGTTTGAATTCATATGTTCAGCTGGATGTTTAGCTCAAAATCCAAATCGCAGCTCACATAATTATATTCACATGGAAAATAATATACACGACTGAGTATTACTTTTCCAAACATTTTATTTGTGTCAGATAGTAGAGAGATAGGTGTATAGTTGAAGGCCTTTAATTTCGATCTTTTTTTCTAATTTAGGGATTATTTTAGCAATTTCTAAGTCGTTTTAGTGTATTCCTGCATCTAGAGAAATATTAATCATTTTATATAGGGTTTATGCAATGTCATTTTTCAAAATTGTAAAATATCTACCGGTTTAGTAAATGGACCCATACGTGATATTGCTTTGAATGTTTACTTAATATTTGAATTTTATCTTCTATCAGCCGGGCTGAGTCTTAGTAAAGAGATTTCAAAGTATTTTTTCAAGATCATTATTTTATGCAACTTTACATAAATGATTATCAAAATTATTTGAAATATAAATTAGTTCGTCTATTGGTATACCATTTTTATACTTCATGTATGTTGGATATTCATAAGATTTAGATTTAACAGAGCTATCAGACTCCTTCTGAAAAATTATATATTTTTGAATTTTTTTCTTAAGTTCTTTAAGTAATCAAATTTGTTTTTTTCTCACAGAATTTATGAATGTTGTAGTTTTTTGTGTTCATTATGTAAAGAAGTCTTGTTGGTTTCACTTTTCACTTTTATGTATTTTCCAAAACAATAATTTTTTTTTGTAAAAACTGTTGGAATTCCATTAGTAATGTTTGGTCTTAATGTTCATTTGTTTTTTGATGGTTTATATTTCATGGAATATATCAATCCAAATATTTTCACCATCATTTTTTATGTTTTGAAGTTGGTACAGTCAGGTGTAAATATGCAATGTTTTGTCAAGTATGTAATTATCCCAAATGTCGTAATAATAGTAAATATAAATATCATTGAGTTTGGTTTCAGCGAGGTCTGATTCAACTCCTACTTCTATCCTGGCTGAAGATGATGTCTGAAACTTTTGTATCATGCATATAATAAATAAACTCGTACGATATAAAACATTTCAGTTCGGTCCAGTTGGTGACAGAATTGTGTAGCAATCGTGTTTTCCAATCACAACTGAAAAAGATGCTTTTGCATATTGGTTTGGTTTAACGTCAGGAGATAAACAAACAACGAAGTTTTCACTTGCTCAAATTAGGTGGGGACTGTTTTTCTTCTTGTTACGCAGGAAACAAAGTCAAACCTCGGCTGGAGTTAGACAAAATTGCTTTCACATTCTTTTAATCACGTTTTGTCTTTAAAATACGAAATCAGAGTTAAACCTGTACTTTTTATTTTCAGAGTGTCTCATATGTTCACAACGTGAGAGAATGTCAAAAATAATTTTAATGATTCTAAAATGTTGTACCCCTTTAAAATGATGCCCAGTCTATTACTCGTAGACCAATCTGGCCGCCTTGCTTCACTTACTAATGGGATTCAGCGAATAGATGTTCTGAAAATGTCCATACATCCCAAAATTACATGAATGATTGATAATCTTTTCTTACACGGGTGTAAAATAACTTCCTCAGCATGAAATGCCTGGCTACCGTTTTTTACATCAATGAATGCAAAGAAAACTAGAAATAACTTGTTTAAAAGAGACTACTATACTTTGTACATGATCATATGCAATCATACTTGATTGCATAGGTGATATATTGTAAAACAATGGACTATCGATTCGTAAAAATCTTATGTCTCTATCTAAATTAGAGATGGAGTTATTCAAGGCTGAAAAGGGGGACAAACAAGTCATGCCATTTTTTTTTCGGTATATCTTATTGAAATTTCAAATTACGCCTTTTCAAACAATAAGAATTGCATCCTTTTATCATTGATATTTTTTAGATATTGGCAGATCTACCACCGATACACCTGGTAAGAGCACCATTAATATCTTGCTCGATTGCAACAAGTGTATATTCATGCCATTAATAATGGCATTCATTTTAGTACCATGGAGTAGATGCAGACCATTCCTAGATTATCACAATGTCTACATGATAGAAGTGGCATTATGGTGAATAAGTATGATGATGATCAAGGTTCCAATCTTTTTGGTGAAGGAAATATCATCTCGTTTGAGTTACGAAAAATTTTAAGTTCGCAATAAACAATTCTAAACCAGTTCTCTTCTCAACTCATTTTCTTGCCATGTGCTATGTTATTTCAAAATTACAATAATAAATATTAATACCAACTTTTGTTTGGAGAATCCAATCTTTTCTTCCCATCTTTGATGTTAATGGATGATGGGAAGGAGAGATTAAATAGCCTGAACAAAAGTTGGTATGCTAATGACTATTCTCTAAGTTATAGACAATAAATATTAATGCTTAGCAGCATCAATATCAAACATCACAAGTCTGGTTAATCGCTCAAGAGAAACTGGAACATGACCGATTTTTTCGACAGCAACTTATGTAAGGGTGATCAATCAGAAATGGAAGGATAGGTAATCGTTGAATAGATTATTTCTCTCCTATTTTGTTGGTCAGTGATCTCAAAAATATTCTTAAATTTCATGAAAAAAAACACCCATGAACACTAACAAACATAAAGTAAGGAAAATTTACATAACAAATTGAACCCCGACTAAAAACTGACAATGGAGGAGATTTAAAAAAGAAAGACCATATTTCCTAGATGTGATAAGATTTAAATGTCTGAATTTCCTGTCCTATGGCTCAGTTGCTGTGACCTGAACGTATGATACATCCAGCCAACAAGCTTGACCAAAAGAGTGAAAAAACATATGCTGACAGATTTGGTTGACGGTTTCTACGAATCTGTGCTCATTTCTACAATTTTGGCATTTATTTTTCTAAATTCTATAAAATATTACATGTTAATATAAAAAGTGTGTGAGTCGCTCTTTCACAGTCTTTTCTCCTTTTTGATAATTTCCACGTCTTTCGTTTAAAACACGTTCTTCTGTTTGAGTTAACCGATTTTATGAAGAGACAAATCACGATGCACAGTGTGAATCTATTCAAAGATGCATTGAAAAATAAAGTTTATGCATTGATCACCGATTTGCTTTTCTTCTATAAAATCCTTTCACATTCAATCACCGATCCGTTTGATAATCTAATTGTACATAGGAAGTCGTTTATTATGATCATTAATATTATTATCAAATGGTTCTTGTTAAGCATACTTTATCTCACTGGAACACAATAAGACGCTTTCTGCATATGACTTTCATTCGATGCAATAAACCGGTAACTGTTATCCAAAAGAATCCTGTCAAAAAGTGATCACAACAAGGAGCTTCATTGGTAATAATCTTAATGGATATTAGTTTATGCCAAAAAAGACTCACCGATTACATTCAGATTAACATGTCATCAATATTTTTATCAAATTTGACTAGATTTCATATGCTTCTTACTTTTAGCTATTTTTTTCTTATACAATTTCAAATAGAAATTCAAAATTTAGGTAAAAATAGTCAAATTTGATGAAATGTTGATGCATAATGCACGTCATCGAATGATGAAAGAAATGAGGTCTTCAATAATCCCATCAAGTATTGCACGTTTTCTAATCCACGCATAATGAATACATTTTCTACTAAGGTCAATGGTTTGTTCTCAAACTGAGATAAATGAAAGAAAAATCAGTATTCTGTGTCCTGATCTCTAAAACAGGTTCACTCTATTTGAAAAATTCGTCCAATTCTATTTTGCTCTTTCAATCTACCGCTATTCTGCCTTTAACAGAAAAAAACAAGGGTAGTTAAACACTTGTATATTCACGAGCTGGTATGCGTTTATACTTATCAATAACAAAGTGGCTGGAAAAAAAGGGAACACATAAGAAAATAAAAGATTGGAATCTGGAGTGTAATAATCTATTGATATTTGAGGCAAATTTAGGAGCAGAAAGGATTTGGGTGACTGGAAGATTATAAAAACAGGTCTCAACTAGTACATAGAAATAAAGAGGACGCATTAGGGAGTGTAGATCTGTCGATCAATAAATGAATAGCCGAAACTCCACAACTGTATATTTGATCTTATACCTTAATGTTAAAGGGACGAAGATCTCCCTACACTTTCTTCACTTGGAAGGAGAAATAAAGTCTCCCGTTACATTCAACTCCTGAAAGGGGAATATCCCGTAATTTTAAACCAATCAGAGGGATTTAGCAATATAAACGTATCACGCAAGATATATCTATGGACGTTAAGTGTGGTTTTACTATCATGTTATAGTTAATTCTTTTTCTGATAGAACTTATCACTAAAATTGTCTATTTACAATATTCTAAAAACCTTTAAAACCTTCCCTGGGCTCCGTTGTGTATGAATGCTAAATTATATTGAGCTTAGTCCATTTTTAACTATCTTTTATAGCGTGACAGAGGAGCATGAAGACATATCTCACATATACATAAGAAAGGTAGATAAAAATATGATAAGAATTGCAAAAACAAAAAATGGAACAAAAAAAATGAAGATAATATAAAATAGTAGAAGAGAAGCAAGAGAATCAATAGAAGGAAACAGAGAAAGAGGTAGAAAGAGACAAGAAGATGTAAGAAAAATATATGGAGAAATAAGAGATACATACAAAAGAGAGAGAGCATTTCTCCCACGTTAAGGATGATCATATAAAAGCAAATAAATATATACATAGATATATGTATTTTTTAGAAAAAAAACAAACGTCAAAGTAAATGTTTCTGAGAAGAGAAAGAAAAGATCAAAGAAGAATGTGTTCTTTTGCCTGTCATTTGCTTCATGTGATTTTCGTCTCTCATCAAGAATCCAAAAAGCTCATCGGTCGACATGACCGGATAAAGGTTACTGGCATACGAATCAGTGCGTGACACTCGAAAGAGTTCACAAAGGACGACACGAAACCTGCGGGTGTCTGTGCACGATTCGTGCTTGCGCAGATCAATTAATCTGAACTTTGTTCTTGATTGGTTGATTCTAAGAAATCAGTGGATGTAAAATAATGTAGCAAATTTGGAAAAAAATCAAATTAAATCAGAATGCTTGTTTACACAAATTTATTCAAAATAACATATTCTGTGCAGCACAGAACACGTATGATTAATAAACTCACTTTGATGTATCATTCGGGGGTAGGTGCTGTTGTAGACCCTTCCACACTAATAATTCATTTTCAGATGATTTTTGCGTGCAAACAGGCATACCCTGATTTCATCCCTTTGCTCATCTCTGCATTATTCGATCAACCATTTGGTCAATCGCTCAATCTATCAATCAACGTGCTTTTCTTGTATCTTCTTTTACATCCTGTCCGACCCCATACATGCAAAGCACTTTAGTGAGCTTTTTAATTTTGTTTTTCAACCTTTTTCATATCAAAAACCGTCAACCAACACTGTCAATATAGCCAAAGTATATACCTTGTTTTTTGTTTTTTTTTCGTTGTTTTTTGGGGTTTTTTTCAGTTTTCCAGGGATTTTTCGCGTCATGAATATCTTTATATCTATCTTTGTGTCACGTGTACACTCTTTCGTTTATTTTTTTAAAAATCCCTTCACTAGTAAAAGAGGGTTTTTTTTTGGTGAATATTCCATTTTCAATCTATCTTTATGCAAAATAGGGTACCTATTGTGTCTGGCGGCGTTTTTTCTTATTTTCCCTTTTCGGAAGATGCGTTGAAATCTGGTCCTTGGATTTTTTGTCAATTAAATGAACATCCAAATCTATATCATTTCTCGTGCTCTCTCTTCCTATCTCTCTTTTTCACTCTATACATTGCTTTATCAATCGATTTTCAACAAATATCGATGTTCTCAAACTCTGCCCCAAACTTGGAGCTGTCTAAGTTTTCCATCGTAACAAAAATGATAACAACAAGACTTATCTTCACCAAATCAGGAGGTAAAAACAAAAATTCCTTAACTGTGATTTGAGATCACGACCAACAAGAAGGACTCATTCCATTCTAATAAATGAATGCATTCATATTGAAAATAAATATCATGATATTTCTTTATGGTATATGCAATACAAAAGATGCCATAATTATCTTCGGTCGAAGTAGAAGTCAGAGTTGAGTTTGATTTTGTACAGCCAAGGTTGTAAATTTTAAATTCATGAATCTTCTCATTCTTTATTGGATCACTGGTTGGTACGATCTTTATTATCTATCACTTTGTTAGATATCTCATTATTGTTTTTTTTTTCCTTCTCTATTCTTGGGTCGCTCTTTTCATCTACTCCCTGGCTTCAGAAATACATGTCAATTACTTTGTCATTTCCTCCCAGTTGTTCTATGTTTCGATTCTCCCGTCGCAACATCAAATGTCTTGCAATATTCCATCAATCAAAGATGTGGTCATTCCTAACTATCAGACTGGAAGAAAGAATCACCGAAGAAAAAAGTCCTTGAACTTGCCAATCAAATGAACATTGAAGCTAGTATCAAACGTAGCAAATTTTAATCGACTGGACATGTTTTCCAAATAAAAAGCGAAATACAACCGAAGCAAAAAAAGTATTCCGAACTCAGAATAGAAGGATAAGGGGTGATCAAAAATAAATAAAAAAGATGCAAGAATCAAGGTAAAGCCTCCCTCAGGAACTTTTACTTTCAAATCTCAAATGGCGAAACTTTAGCAAATATACAGATGATTTTGCTTTCATGGATTGAAGCAGTTTAAGACGGAACGTAGATCAGGTGCCAGAGTCAAACAAAGAATATGCAAGTTGAGACACAAACAAATCGACAACCCAAACATCACCGAGAAAATCCTATGCATTGTGTGGGAAAGAATATATAAGCTTCAAGGATTGGACTTCAAAGCCATCAAAAAAAAATTTCTTGACTTCTCCTCGACAACAGCAATCACCATCAATTCTGTGTCCATTCGAAGGTTTCTATCTATCTATCTGAAACATGCATGTTGCAAACGTTTCTTATTATCTGTCAGTTTATGTATACGATTTTGAAGTTCAGGAAAGACAAAAATATTTCTTTACTAACAAATGATCATTGCTTCTTTGTAGTTTTAGAATAACATATTTCACACTACTGCTACCTCTTCTACCTGATTTATCCAATCGAGATGGTCAAAGGTCGAGGAGCTTCTTCTGAAGCCAGCTTATTTCCATAGCTAATATTCACTCTAAGATAATGAGTTTTTGGAAAACTCAACCTTTAAGAACAGGAGAATCAACTGGAAAATCTCATTACTTTCAAAGAGATGGGTGAACATCCACAGCATCTTCCAAAAAGTCACAATTGGAGCTGAAATATGATGATTATTCAAAAACTCTGATCCTCAAACAGACAACCATGCAACATGCACAGGAGAAAATCCTACTCAACGTCACATAGAGGGGTAACAAGACATCACAGTCTATTAGGGAAAAATAAGACTCCAAATAATCATAGAATCCATTAGAAAACTCAAATTGCTATGAGTTGGTTAGGTTACAAGAATGGCAGACAACTGCTGGACAACATGATTTACAACATGATTCGCCAGATATCAAATGTGAAACCTAAGCCAGCAAAATATAAGATTGTGAGACAAACAAGGCAAGCAGAAAGTATCAGCTCCGCGACGCCCTCAATGAAGAAGTATGGTGAATCTTAACGAAGGACTATATCCAATGATGGATGATAGAAGATTAATGATGATGATGATGATGATATTTAATACTACTGAATAATATTGGTTCAAGCCTTGATAAACGGCAGTCCCTCCCATTTTCCAAGACGTACGCAGCACAGTTTTCCTTTACGCAATGATATCGATGTCACACACTATTTTACATGTGCCCCATTATGAAAATGATCTGTAAATAGATATCAAATCAGGAAAGAAAATGGAGAGGCAATGACCAACAAACGATACGTGAACTTTATCTAGACGTCCTCGAATGTCACACAAATCAAAGCTGTGTCGTCTGAGGTAGCTTTGATTAATGTGACGTTGGAAGTTGTCTTGCGTCATTTACATAAGAAATCAATTCTTGGACAGCTATTGTACGCATCCTTGTGTTTAAGAAATAGCATTTTTCTTTTCGGATGGTGTGCCTTGATTCTTTCCCATTTTACAAAGGATTTTTTTCTTCGTTCTTCAGATGCTTTTTCCGGACAAGATCAGGCATAATTCTTCCATTCAGAACTACCTGTTCTGGACTAGGAATTGACTACGATCATACACACACAATATACATACATATAGGTATAGTGTGTGTGCGTATGTACGTGTGTGCGTATGTACGTGTGTGTGTATGAAAAGGAGGGAGAGACAGGGAGAGACAGAGAGGGAAGAGATTGTTGGAATGACAATAACTGACGCTCAACTGAAGTAATGATTTTTTTATATATGATTTGATGGCCTTTATTTTGCCAGCTTTGATTTTGCATGAGATCTGTTGGACTCCGTTCAGTGTTTGTCCGCTATTCTTACAACATTTGTATGAATTCTACGATATCTCAAACTACTGTTTTTTCACGAATATATTACTCAGTCATACGATCTCTCTTTGCTATGTTGATCATGATTCTGTGCACATTGCAACGTTCCAAGTTTAAGGATCAATATTTTGGTTCGAATCAATGTTTTATCGGCATAGGTGACTCTGGGGAAGATGCATCAGTTTTATACCTCCCCTTTCAGCACTGAGTAAATTTTCTTGTTCCTGAGGTTTGAGCTTTCTTTGCCAAGAAATTGCAATCTTATTGTGAGTTTCCGCTTGATTTCTCTTTCTTCCGATAATCTCACTCACATGTTAATCCTAATGACCCCCCCTTTTTTTTAATCAGTCTACATAGTCTCATTTTCGAGATAGAATTATTATGCAATCCTCATTTGTTGTTGTCAGGAAAATAGAAGGAACATCAGTAGGAATTAAGATGGACAGAACAAAAAGAAATAGTGACCACTCTATAATGTGTGGTAGTAACAATAGAGGACTAATTTTCCGTGTTGAGGGAACGAAATTATATATATATATATATATATATATATATATATATATATATATATATATATATATATATATATATATACCGGATGTTGGGGTTGCAGAAAGGTTCATTTTCGATGGATGGATGAAATAGTATATCCGAAATGTATATCCTATTGTTAACATTGTTATGTAGTAGGCATTTTACATATGGGAAAGGAATTGCACTCACCACCATTCGTAGTGTGCAATCCATGATGCACTTGACGAAGAAGCATGATCCGACAACGATGGAGTGAGTTTTAGCAAATAATGAAACTGTTTTTTGTTTATGTATGGGAACTTGAAGTTTTAGTTGCATAAAAAATCATTATCACCATCATCCTTTTAATGTCCGTCGGAGAACATGGACCTTCCTTTACATTTACCAGATCTCCTCGTCGTAAACTCCACAGCACCCTGTCTCTGGAACCTATAAATCGTTATGTCATTTTTTTTCTACGAGCTATCTCTGGGGATCAAGATTTGGAGTTGTGATGTCTTACAGTTATATAACATGCTTTCAACATGGTCCTTCTTGTGTGATTAGAGTTTTTCAATGGATTCCATGATATTTCCATCAGGTATGGTCTATCTGGGATTTCAAGCATGATCCTCTCAAGGACACGATGCATTGTTCTCCGTTTGAAATCTAATCTTTCTGTTAGGTTCCCTGCTTCATCTCCATTGGTGACGATCAAAAAGACGCATTGGCAGTTGACAGTTTTCAGACCAAATGGGATATTTTTCTTCTTGAATGTTTGGATAGCTTCCTCGATAGCCTATCAATCTAGGATGATTCCTCATTGATTTCATCTTCTTCGAACATTTTAATGGAGATTTGTTGGTACATGAAGCAGTCTACTTCCTTTAGATCTGCATTTTTGATTTTGATCGTTTTGTCTTCATCCACAACATATTTGTTGCTCATAAGATTGGTTTTTACGACAGTTTATATGAAGACCTACCTCCTTGCTTTCTCCATTCAATTCATCTAATATATAATATTATCGAATCATTACCTTTTATTAAGTATAAGTGTTAAGTTTTCAAATTCGTTCTCTGTCAGTGAGAAGACTCTTTCAGCCATCCACACAAACAACCCTACACACACAAACAAACAACCCCCACACATACTACCCCTTTCCCTTGTACAGGAATACAAAATATGAAAAATTGTAATCATTCTAGTTATTAAAGGATCACACAACAATATTGATCATGTTCTTTTATCTTATAAAACAAAGGAAAAGTTTAATAGCAATCAATTTTCTGTGTTTTGCCTTTCCCCTACTAAGTTAATGTGGACCTTTTTATGTGGCTCTACTTGAGGTCTTTAGTATTTTCCTTTGAGGTCATTTAATGTTATTACATAACATTGGTCTCTGTATTGTTGTTTTCGAATTAATATGTTC
>OY735201.1:27893547-27951047 GCA_963457665.1 Thysanoteuthis rhombus
CTCTCTCTCTCTCTATATATATATATATATATATATATATATATATATATATATATATCATAATGAAGATTTAGAGTAATACTGTTATTTTCATAGGTTTATTGAATATGTAATGATAATGTAAGAATGATAGATTATAGCTTCCAATTGTTTTCCTTTCCATTTTGAGCTAGCCCTGTATTGTTATCGTATCGTGTTGAATTTTATTATTTTTTTCCTTCATTGTTTGTACGTCAACTCTGTAAATAGGAATCAATGAGCGTGCGAGAGAACACGATACTTGACGATTATTTGTATGCTTTATATTATCTCATGCTAGAATGCCTCCCTTATTTATTTCATTCTATTTTCTTCTTTGAGAGCAGTAATGGCTGCCCGTATTTCACCGGAAGTACAAGTGGCACATTGCAGGAAATATAATATCAGAATGTGTAGAAATAAACAATGGCGGGAATGAATAATAAAAAGTAGAAGACTTTTTGAATAACTGCTTTTCGTCGTTCTTTTTTTTTCTCCTTTCGATGCTGTGAGTATATGTTTTTTATGGTTTTCGTGTTGTGTTTGTTCATGTCTCGAGCACACATCAACGATGCAAGTTCTCACTCTGCGGTAGAGAATCATTTTTGACACAGACCAAACATTTTAATCGATACATCCGGTGCCCCGAGCAGAAAAATAGCAAAGTATCAAGATGCATAGAGAATTAATGTAACAATGTGGATATATGTGTACTGCTAATGCATGTGGACATGTATGCATAGGTATGTATACAACTGAATATATATATATATATATATATATATATACAAACACACACACATATATATATCAGAATATGTACACGACTGTATGTACATATTCAAATTTATACATTCATACATGGATATATTCATACATGCTTGCTCATATGAGCACGCAGAGGTTCCCAGAAACAGAAACACACACATTAACATATATATAAGTTTTTCCTTCTTTATTGTAGTAAAGTTTTCTAGACTTTCTCTGTCACTCTCTCACTCTCTCTTCTCTGGAAATATGTTTGTATATGTATATGTGTTTGTGTGTGTGTGTGAGTGAGTGTATGAAATGAAAGCTTTCAAGCATGGCTTATCGAAAAATTGTTCATGTTTCATATGATACATATATATATACATATATATATATATATGTATATGTGTGTGTGTGTGTGTATGTGTGTGTGTGCAACATATATGCATTAAAATAAACATATATATATAACTACAACATGTCGATTACACTGGGTCATCAATATACCCAAACACACGCACACACACACACACACATGCACATACGCACACACACTCATACTTATACACATGCTTGCACCCAAACACACACATCCATATGTGTATAAATAACATAATCTCATTCTATATAGAATAAGTTCATTGGGAGCGTAGCAAACTATATCAGTGATTAAATGTATCTTTAATCACCACTATATTTGTGTTTTCTAGATGAATTGGAACAAGAAAAAATGCATTGTTACATCGTGTTATATATATATATATATATATATATATATATATATATATATATATATATATATATATATATATATATATATATATACATAGTGAAGGAGGGTAATGAGTATATGGATATTAACAAATGAGGAAAAATTGCAGGTAATTAATATAGAATTTTCTTCAGGGAATTTGTTTATAACTGAGTGTTACCAATCAATAATTTGACATCCCTCATATTATGCAGTCAATATAAAATGACATTAAGAAGAAAATAGATTGAGATGTCTGTAATCAGTGGAGTAGAAAATTAGAAGGAAACTAAACAAAGTGTATCGAGATAAGACAAATCTCTTCTGATGTTCAAGATGAATTGCCGTTTTACGTTCTTTCAGTAATTAAGGGCTGTATATTATTGCAAGAATTAATGAAAAATATTACACTCTTTTCTATACTTATCCAAGTGTATGAATGACCTCCATTCAGTCTCGATATACAATGGAATGTTCCCATTCCAACAAGGTAAGGGCCAGGGCACGGAGATCCTGTGATGCCCAGTCGTACAAATCCCCTTCCTGCTCTTTTTCATGTAGTTAGGAGATAAATTAAAGAGTGATTCATCGGGCAGCAGGTTGACTGCAGGATCTGGAAGGATATCAAATAGGGTGTCAAACCGCCTTATTGGTTTCCCTCTCCTTGGTTTGGTATTAGGGTCGTCTTTCTCATAGATCTGTTGCCTTTTCTCTGCTCAACTGTCCTATCATTTAATCCATAGCTTTGGAGAGGGAAAGAAAAGATGGATTCATGCCTCCCTAACGTGCATCAGAGTCCATTGAACATAATCAGCCCCGAGTGGATATAAATACTCATGATCTTATCGATCAATTTTTAGCTCATCGTATGAATCAATTCTCCCCCAGGGGACTAGGAGTCAGCTGCATACTTTAGACCAGTCATTCTCAAAGGAGGCCATATGCCATTTTCTATTTGGGGAGACTGTGTTTTTGAAAGGTGTCATTGATTGGAATGATAATAAGTGAATTTAACAGTAAAAAGTCCGACTGAATGGCTTTCTAAGCGACTTTTCTGTCTCTGTATAAGCCATTTTAAATAAATACGACCAGAAACGATTATTATTATGTTTGATTCAAAGTATAGTCTATTCTGTATCAATAATCAATCTCTTTGTTAGATAACAAATCTTCAAACAGATTCAAGCATTAGATAAGACTAAAACAGAAAAAAACGTTCCAAGCCATATTTAGGGGATCCTAAAATACTTGTGCTTTGTACAGCTGCACTGTTTGTAACGCCGTATATACGGCCTTTGCTATTGATAGAAATAATAATACATTGATTTATGTCTATTTTTTTTTTGTTCTGTATTCCTGTTCAACAAGGAGGGGCTGGAATCCGATTAGAGCTTCTAAGGGGCAGTGACAAAAAAGGTTGAAAATGGCAGCTTCTGAATTAGCGTTCGAATCAAATATTTATGGCTCAAGTTTGGAAAAACAAGAATTCCCAGTAGTATTTCAGATGGAAATTTCCTCCACATAATTGCAGAGACTGGTCAAATAGGAATATTCTCTATCTTGGTGTCTTCCAGGGAAAATTATATCTTCTGCTGTTTTTTCCAGCAGCTCATAGTTGTAACTAAAAATATATGTCTATTCTTGAATGGAGTCCTTTTTAATATCTGATTTTCACTCCTCTATATCTTTCATTATATAGTTATACAGATATATATATATATATATATATATATATATATATATATACACACACACACACATACATATATGTATATATATATATATATATATATATATATATATATATATATATATATATATATATATATATATATATATTACGATTTCGTTAGAATCATATTGATTGGTTAATGACCAGCTTCTTACCATTTGCGTTTTTAATGTTTGTATGACATCTTTGTTTTCTTATATAGTATTCTGTTTTGTGACCCCTTTATGTGATATTGAATATGATTATATCATGGGCCTGTTTCATGATTATCAGCTTGACGGCCAATGGTTTTGTTATTTTCTGTGTTTCAACTCTTTATGTGGCTATTGGGAGAATAAACTTGTTGTAAAACTTAGATATATTTGAAGGAATAATGATTTAACCTTGTGTCAGTACTTCGAACGATATTACTTCACCTCAAGAAAGAATAATTCAACCATTTTTTTACTGACATAAAGTCGATAACTTAAGTTGCCTGTCCAGTACCACAGACGAGATAGCTTGTTTAAGCAAATCGTCATTCAAATCCCACGGATGAGATAATTCGTCTCAAACATTCAAGAGTTCATTGCCACGAGCGAGAAAATTCGTATCACGGTAGTGTGTTGATGTTAATCATTCTTATTAATTATGTGTATCGTATCGAAAGGGTGTATTAGCTACCATAGTATGAACCTGATTTGTGACGATATTTTGAATTTCGAAGTCCCATCAGTCCAATGATGTCATAGATAAGAATATCCAAAAAAAATTTTCGAGGAAGATGCATTGGTTCAAGTCCTGTAGATCCCTCATTTTGAAAAAAAAGCGTAAATCATTTCTAATTATTACACAGTCACATTTCTAATCTTGTAACTTAGAAACATGAAATTCACTGACTCAAATTTGTACCCATGTAATTTAATCGCGCTGATATGTTGAAAGCTCCAACCTAAATTCATAAAACCACTTTTAAAGAATATATATATAGTGATGACATTATTTCCACTAAATTATGCTGATATTAAGATCACTGTATATAATTTTAAAAAGTGTTTCGTGGTGTCAGAGAAAAGCTCTCAAGAGAAACATTTCAGTACGGCATATGGTTATTAGTTTGAGATGGTAAATTCTGTTCCAACATTTTGCCACGTTGCAACCTTTACGTTTAGAGAAGGCAACTGTTACTGTATGACTTTCGTTAAATGAATCCAAGAAATCAATCATTGTTAATTGTTTTGAACATACAGATCCGATTATCCTTGTTAAATGAGATCTGTAAAATGACATTTTGAATAAATTAATCTGATTTAGATTTCCTCAAAAGTCCTCAAACTCCCGAAACTTTAGATGGTTGGTATTAGGAGTTGAACGAATTTATCTCCCAGTACAGTACATTATATCTATATATTCCCTTGTATATATCAAGCTATCTGTGCGAAAATAGAGTGTCCTGGAATGTACCTAATGACAAACAGGTTAAAAACAACACAAATTAGAATATTTGCTCGAATAATTCATATTACAAAGACAAAACGTATTGATCTGATTTCAGAACTTTGCTCTTTTGTTTCATTGTTGATAATCGTTCTTATTCATTTTTAGTGATATCTATGATGTAAAATTCACGAAAAAAAATACAGAGGCATGGGCTTATTATGATCACTCAAGGACAGAGTCCTTCACTTAACAATAACTGATAACATTAAGTCAAAGATATAAATGATAGAGCAATTTTAATCAATAGTTATGAATTCATAGCTATGTTATCAAATTTATATTTTTAAACAATTCATATTTTTTGAATGAAACTAATACGAATGTTCATTTTAATTTGAAACCAACTGATTCTGAAAAGTTTGATGATATTATCAATCATTATAATAATAAACAGCATCCACTGCACTGAATATATAGCAAGCCATTTGCTGGACTACATTAGTTTTGTAACTAAATACAAAAAAAACGAGCTCAGGGCTGATTAGTGCATATGTTATCTTTCTCAGCTTTTATTGAGCACTGATCACTAAAAACTTCTGAATTTTCAAAACACAAGTATGAATGCTACTTGATGCAAACTGAAAAACTGGTTTAGTATAAATTTACATTTTAAGATGTACCCCCCACTATAAGGCTATTTAAACTGGGGACTTTCAAAAATGAGAATGATTTTTTTTTAAACATAATGCAGAGGAAATGTTTGATTTTCTGAGCCTTCTAGCTCCATCGTTGCAGCGTGTCCCAACGATACACACATACATATCCCTTCATCAAACCAAAAAGATCAACCTATACGGAGTCCTGGTGACAGTTCTGGTTGGAGATTTCTAATATTTCTGAGATGATTATCAAAATGTCAATTGAAAATGCTGTAATTGAACAAATACACTTCTTTACGAATGTCTTTCGTTGGCGTTTTTTAAAATTTCTTCACGTTTTCTGCTTGTTTGTCAAAATTCTTTTTCTTTCATATCCTTTCTTTTGCTTTTTCCTGATTTTTCTGCGATGGGAAGCTTAATTGTCCTGTGTAAAGAAAAGCCGATTCAATGACGATAAAACGAGGACGCCAATGGAACTAATTATCATCTTTGGCTTTTTTCAAGTGGATTCAATTTAAAGAAAAAGGAAGTAATGAAGATTTTTTTTCTAATGAAATTTTGCAAGCTAACAAAATATTTTTAATACCAGGATGGATATTCATTTTTTTTTTTTCAATTTTGACCAACTAAATGTCGGTGCTATTTTCCTTTTTGTCTCTCAAGTATCTAAGCATTTTTCACAAGCAGACAATCGATATTCGATGCCAGAAATTGAATTTAAATATCAAGTGTTGAAAAATGTACAAAATTGATTTACAGCCGCCAAAAAGAAAGTACATTTTGGTTCTGTGTGTTTTAATGTAGATATTTACTAGAATTCAAGCTGAGGTACCTAGCGTTTTGTTTGCACTAATGTCTCGGGATATACAAGAATCAATCACTTCTTACCCTGGCTATTTATTATTTCTTTTGAAGTTTCAGATTTTTTTACTAACCACTAAATAACGGAAGATGGGAGAAGTAACTCATCCAATTATTGCTTTTTTCCCCAAATTCCTTATTGATCACCTTAACGCTGCATGCTGCTGAATGTTGTTGGTCATGTAACAGCTTCTTTTGAGTGACCAACGGAGTCTAAGCGGGTTGTTATGTACGTGACATGCGTGTAAGCCGAACCAAAAGAGCTATAGGGCTGTAAATTTGATCAATCTCCTTTATCATGATGTGTAAGAATGTCTTTTTTTATTTTTCCACAATTCCCTCGAATGGAAATTTTAGTGGGGGGGGGCAATTTACGATTAAAATTTATACTAAATTAGTCCTTAGTTTGTTTCCAGTAATATTGAACTTTGGCTTTGAGAATTCTGGCTTTGTTAGTGATCAGTACCCAACAAAAGGCAATAGAAGTAACTTATCAAAATCCTTTTTTTCCATTTTTTAATCAATCCTCCTCCAAACTCAAAATAGTACCAGATATCATACAAAGATTCCCCTTGGGTGACTGAGCTTACCTTCCTCACCGAACTTCCGTTCTCACTTGATTTCCAAAATGAAGAGTTATTGCAACCAAGGGCGACCAGTTGTGATAACAACTTCTGCTGGGTCCTGTATTTGCTATATTGTGTCATTTTTTTTTCTTTCTGCTTCATCTGCCTATCGTTCATTGATCGGGGAATAGGTTGGCCTAGGGCAAGAGGCCAGTAGCATAGCGGAAAGAAAGGGCAGAAGTTGAATCGGGTCTCATCTGTGAATTATCAACCAGGATGTTCGGTCTGAAACCAACTAAGCAGTCGACAATTGTGATGGGATCCAACCATTGGTATTCATATATAAGGGGAAACACAGACACACACACACACACACACACACACACACACACACACACATATATATATATATATATATATATATATATATATATATATATATATATATATATATATAGTTCTATACAATTACTGATTTCAGGGACCTGCTGTGAGGTAAGGATCATTTCCCCCATGGATAAATGGAATCATTTTACATACATACACACGCACACATCGTTTAGGCTCCCACGATGCCAGAAGCATCGGAAGAATTATAGATCAAGATGACTGATCTACATAAGGGAAATAAAAGAAAAGTAAATTCAAAGATGAACAGAACAAAGACAAAAGTAATGTTGAACGATAAAGTCCCCCACTTCCAAAAACATAAGAATAGAGAGCGAGAATTTACAAAATGTTGACGAATACATCACCCAGGGATAGATTAGAAGATTCGAGAAAGACTTCCGGTGCGAAGTGGAATGATTGTCTGGAAATCAGGAATAGATCATGACAAAATTAAAGGCACATTGCGTATGTGATTAAAGCCTAAGGTATACAATGAGTGCATAATACCAACAATGGATGTAAAACATGGAATTCAAAACAACTAACTTGCAAAGAACCATGGAAAGAGAACCAGACATACTAAAGATGACTGTAACATATCGTAGAAATCAACAAGAATCAAGGGAAAGTCTTGTGTAAAGGATATTACACGAATAATTTGGTACCAAAAATGGACATGAGCGTAACACTTGATAGAAATTGATTAGAACGGATGGAGCAACCTGATTTTCGATCTCTCTTACTTTCAAAAATTAGGAATTATTGCAAACAAAGGCGTGAATCACTTATCGGATGAAAAATATGTTGACCAAGGTCAAAAGGCGACGAACATGGAGAGAAGAAGGAACAGAACTTGATTTGGGTTTCATCTGTGGATTATCAACCAGGATGATCGCTCGGACAACCAAGCGGTAAAACCACCAACCAGTCCGATGCTTAAACTCATTCTTCCTGCTTTCTTACATGGAAACAATAAGTTCACTAGTCGTGTAATAAGATTGGAAACATGGCGACTAGGAGGTTTGGATGGGGCTGTAGTGGGTCTCGATTGTTTTGATGGAGTGGGGGTAATGCCATTTTGGTGTCCGGTATTCTGTAACCATCAAGGCCTTGCAGATTTGTGACATCTGGTTTAAATAAAGCGATTGCCAAACCAAATTTTATTGACACCGAAAGCGACGGGAAAAGTGGACCAGACGTAACTGAAAATAACGAGTCATTTGGGCTCAAGAATCCGAAATATCCAGTCTTATTCGACCTGACCTATCTGGGCATGCGCACTTTTGCCTTTTCTTAGCCTCCACATTGAAATATACATGTCTGTGCCGGTACATTTATTGAGGACAAATTCAAGTTAACTACTGCCATTGCTATTATCATTTTCATTGTTATGACATCGAACTATTGTTTCTGTTTATCAAAACTCACTAAAAACTGGTTCTGTTAGTCATTCAACAGAAACCGTCATGCGAACAACAACTTTTGGCTGTAAGCTGTTTACGTGGGTCATTCTTTTTTCAGAAATAGAACAGGGGTGATCAATGCATGAATCACTTCTCTAGCGTTTTTCTTGTGGGAAATTATCAGAAAAAAGGTTGGAATTTAGAAGGAGAATAGGCAGAAACAAACAGAGGATTGATCGAGCATGGACCGACATTGTAAGCTGAACCCCCGACTGAAACCATTTTCCTCGTATAGGAACAAAAGCTCAAATTGCCAGCCCATTCGTACAATTTGCATGTTTGATCCAAGGCCAGTCAGTCAGAGGGACTAAGTTGGAAACTGAAGAATTCTATTTTTTGACCGTTTGGGTGACAGTTTTAGTTTACGATTTCTAATCTCATTTCAATCATTATGACGACATGTTATAAAACACTGTCTCTATTAATATGACGTACAAATACTATTTACTCAGTTAATATTGCATCTATCTACAACATAAGGGTCATATGTGAAAATCAGCATTTTTATTTGTATAAATGAACGTAGTATATGCGTCCTATTATAATCTAAAGATTATGAAGGATTGATCCATGTGAAATAGATTGATAGAGTTGAAAAAGAAATTAAGATGCTTTTAGAATATGATCGGCTGTTGTGCTATAGCAATGATTGATACATCAGAGAACAGTGGTCATTTGAAAAAAAATTGAAGTAAAAGCGTGTGTAAATGCTTTTTTTTAGCCAGATTTTTTAGATTTGGCCATACCTGTTGTATTTTCTAATAAAATATTATCCAATTGTTTTCTCTAATGTAATAAGTGATATCTTAGATAATCTATTTTTTCCAATGGCTTTTTTTGAGACAGCATGATATCTGAGCTGACTATCCTCACATGATGTTTAATACTTCATGTCTGAATACCCTTTTGAACAGCTTGAAGTGAATTGGGGCTCAAATTATCAAAAGTACATAGTGAATTAGCTTTATGCTTCCTAGTGTCGAGTCAAGCAGAGGTAACCCCGTCATTTTTACTGGTACATGCTAGTTTACTGATAAATAGTGTTTGATAATATAAATGTATGCTAATAACTACTCCGCCTGATATAATCAGAATACTATGATAACTAGTGTGTCCATCATTATTGCATTTAGTGTGTCAGTCACCGTTGGGCCATTTGCACCTCCGTTTTTTGAGGAAAAACGTTATGACGAGGATGGCAAGGACAGAAAAAGTTAAGGAAAAGAAAAAGAAAGAAAGTGGAAGAAAAATGAAAAGAAGAACAACAAAAACAATAAATGATACATTATCACAGACGAAAAAACCCGTACAAAACAAATCCAAATATCATGTTTACAAAAAGAGAGTCGAAAGATTTACCTCAGCAAACACAAAAAGATCCTGTTTGGATAAATACTGAAATAGAATCTTCAATCTGTTGTTACTGCTGAGATTTTTTTTAACCCGATGCAAAACCATTTTTCTGTCAACAAAAAACTTATTTTGCAGGAATTTCCATTAAATTTCCCTAGTGACATTCGTTTTGTTTGCAAAGGTCACGAAAGTGTTTGTTTTCGATTGAGTATCAAAAAATGGCTCTCATACGCTTGACCTCAAAAAGAAAATGATTAAAAGTGTTTGCTGAAGTTCTGAGTTTCAGTGTTTATATCATTTCATTTATTTTTACACAATTGTGTTCAATTATTTTTTAACACACCGTGTTGACCGATATATTAGTTTGCCTTCGTTTGTATTTGAACTTTAGTTGTCACCTTAATAAAGTATATACCATAGAAAGACCGAAGAATATATCGGATGAGAAATTCTGTTGAAAACAACATACAATGACAATAATATTTCAGAGATTTGAATGACCCCCAATCTGTCTTCAGGGGAAAGCAGAGAGTAATACGTCTGGCACCAGACGGAGGGACGTCAAATTGTGTTTCACTCTCTGGTTTGGAATTGGTTGTCCTTTTTCTAGATTGGTTGCCTTCCCAGGGCTGGAGAGACAAATGTGCCTTGCTCAGAGCTAGGGTAGAGCATTAATGCTATGTAATCATAAACAGCCTCGACTGGAGTTCAAATATATAGATAGAATGATAACAATCCTTTGTTGCAGGATTTCAGGACGCGTATTTCTTTTTTCAAGACAATTTTTATTTCGATTTAGAAATTCAAATCTGTGTTTTTTTTTCTGGATCAGTTTCAGAGTTATAAACTGCAATCTTTTTCCATCATCGCAATGAAAACCTCTTTTGCGTACCTACTTGGTTTTACCATCTCTGCTTTTGGCTCCATTACTATTTAGATAACGTGAAAGAAAATTTCACAACTGTCCGCTGATTAATTTGCTTTTTCTATTGCACATTGCAATAGCCCCTGATTCTGAAGTTTTACAATCCCACCACGTTCGGAATTGGACAGCATCTGTCCATCCCCCATATTATCTACAGCTTACATTGTTTAACAACATCAGAAACCGATGAATTTAGATTAGAAGCTCCAACCACATCACATAAATTTTCTATGACTTTGAAGGTTAGTTGCCAAAAAAATCTTCATTAATTAAAGCTCATGATTATGGTTCAACATTCCACTATTCGTTAGTGTTTATAAGATGATCAGCTTTATGATCGAAAACGCTGAGGGATTTGATTTAGATAATAAAACTATTTAAAATCATCACTTAATTTCAATATTTTGTTGTGCAATATATATATATATATATATATATATATATATATATATATATATACATACACGAAAACAGGCAGAGAGAGAGAGAGAGAGAGATGAGTGTGTCTCTGTTTGCAATGGTCTACAGGTTTAATCATTGTAAACATTTCAGGTACTTTACTCTTCATCTAGCTGAAATTTAATTCTGCCCTTGTTAAAAAAAAAAAGAAAGATAACTGACTTACGATCTGTTTTATATCTATATTTACTATTTCCCAAGTATATTCAAGATTGATGAAAAAAAAGTTTGATACAAGTTTTAGAAAAGAATATCTGGAATCGATTGTCTGTTGCGGACAAACTGAAGGGCGGCAAAAATCCCCCAACGTTGAGCCAAGATTCCACCTACACATGCTCTTTTGACTTATATTGCAAACATATCAACTATCTATATGAATATTTCTTAATTTTTTTCCCCCTTATTTTCCTACCGGCTCATTGAATGCCAGGCCCTCATAGACAAAAGGTAAGTCATTTTTTGGCGTCCTACAGCCTGATGAATCTCGAATGCAGAGGTTCTCAATCTCAGAATCAAAATGAAATATCTTGTTTTTTTTGTTTTGTTTTTTTTTTGTTTTTTTTATTCAGAAAACATCAAAAGTTGTTTAAGGACAATATCTCAAAAAGTGGACTGTTTAGGAATTTTTGAATATGTCTCTCTCCATATATGTATGGGCATGTATGCATTTGTGTGTGTATGCACACGCTTGTATGTGTGTGTATGTGTGAGTCTATGAATGTACATTTTTGCATGTGCACGCTTCAGGTTATACTGATATCTCTTTCGTGGCAAGACAATATATATATATATATATATATATATATATATATATATATATATATATATATATATATATATATATATATATCAATTCCAATGCAAAGGACAGGTTGATAAAACTATAAATCTTTTGCAATGAGATGCAAACTGTTTCCCAGTTAAATCTCTTTTCTCGGACTATACAATGAGGAGTCAAAAGTTTGTCCTTGCTGTCACGAGACAATTACGGTGAATAAAAAAAGTATCAGATACATTCCAGAAAAAGTAATTTTTATATCTTTATACACCTTCAAAAGTGACAGAATTTATTCCAATGACTGAAAAAAAATATGCTGAAGCTGTATAAGGATGCTGAAAAGAATTATAGGTGTATCGGATATTTTTCTATTCACAGTATTTATTATCTGTGTGGAGACAATCGCATCAGCTCTCATAGATTGTAAAATGGGCCCAGGTAAATCAAAAGCTTAATTACAGACAGAATTGTCGTGTGTGTCTATGTGAGAGTGGTTCTCAATATGTGTCATGCGTTATGTCTACATGTATGCGAGCGAAAGCATCAAAGAAATATTCCACCATTGAGAAGAAGGCATGATTGTGAAGTCACTGAGAATGTCTTGTTAGAACAATCCATTTGAAGTGAACGAATCACTTATTTTCCAAATGTCGGCACGCATTAATTTTCTGAGCATGAAACGGACTTGAAAATGCCGCTTTAATTATTCTATTGACTGGAAAAATGGAAAAGACGCCCGATGAAATTTAATTACATAAAACTATGACATTTCAAAAGTTTCCTCAGATATTAACCTAACCAAGCATGCCTTTCAGCAGACACTCAGTGTCTAATAGATTCCAAACTAAAGTTCAGATTCCAATAGAAATCAATCCTTAGAACGTATATATGCATGTATGATCGTGTGCATGAAATACGTGCATGTGCAAGCGATTGAAGAATTATATAATTGTCTATTAGGCGTATGCAAATGTTCCCAGTGGAAACTAGGTCTTCAACTCTGCATTCAGACTGCAGTGTTCGCTGAGAACCTTTGCATAAACTTAATGTATAGAAAACTCGTTGTTGATCAGTAGCTTTAATGTTAGATACTGTTGTCACTGTAGAAACTTTGAATCTCTCTGGGGGTCACATATTGTGGGTTAGAGCCAAACTAAACTTAAATAAGTCAATACTTCTACCAAATTCTCTAAATGCAAGTTGTTTTTTGCAGAAATGTTTTCGGATTGATGATTCTTTCAGAGTATGAGAGCCACAGCCATTATATTTGGACAAAAGTCTGGGAGTACTTTTTCTCCAAACCTGATAAATGAGGAAGAATCAAAGACAATTCGAAGGATGTACTATGAAGTCACCAAACACGGTTTTTGGCTAGAGCTGTTTTAGTTTACTTCCTGCTAATGCTCTTGGGAAAGGCCTGAATCAACATTCACCCTTAATTACGTGTAAATAACAAAATCAGTGGAGCCTTTTATTACAGTAAGGAAGTCTATTGAAGGAAAAGTTATTCTGACAGTGAAAAGTTCAACAGCTTGGCTGTCGCCGTAGCTGGTCTCAAACCTCGGAAAATGACGTACCGTTGTCAAAACTCTAACCAGATAACCTGTATTCTCTTTGCACACAGATAAGTGTGTAAGATCAAAAGATAAACAATTTAAATCCGACAAATTTTAATGATTACGAAGACATTTAAATAGGGACCATATTTTGCTCTGTATTGAAGTTACTTAATAGAGAAGTCATTCACGTATAGTCTGCTTCCTGGAGGTTGCGAGTTCTATCTTCACACGGCGCTCATTCTTGTTTTATTCAACTGAGTAAATTTGGTGCTGAGAAAATATAATTCCTACATTAATGTCTTTATATCTATCAGATGTGTGTATATGAACATGTGTGAGTATGTGTGCTCTGTGTCAGTAAGTTCGTGTCTGCCTTTCTTTCTCCAAGATTTCTGTGTTTTTCATTTGCTGCCGAAAGCCTTTATGTCCGCTTGCCTCGACAACCGTTCCCATCCAAATTATGTATGGGTCCACACGTCTTCATCACTACTTGAATAATTATCCATTCCAATAAATCTATAGAGACAAATTACGATCGTTTGTTGTCAGGCACTCGTGTCGCCCGGTTGGGTTTCCCGAGTAAAACCTGTCTGAGAAATTAATTGCATGAAAAGTAACGTAACGAACTTCCAAACGTGATGATAATGAGGAAATTCAGATATCAATCGTGGAAGAAAGGAGATGGGTGCATTCATGCTTATTTGTGTGTTTTTACTGTAAGGTGCAAGAGGAAATTCAGATTTTGATATTGAATGAATTCAGTCTAGTCTAGCACAACGCTATGGAAGTTGAGCATCCCTAATGCATAGCTGGAGAAAGTAGACTACTACACATACCCAGGACAGCGAGTGTGTATGAAGTCACCAAAATGAGGAGAAATTAGGGAAAGAATCACACTGGCTCTGGAATTCTCAAGATAGACAGGTCTGACAAATCATGCGGTAGGTCTACATCCAACAATGGATGGTCAGAAGAAGAAGAAGAAGAAGAAGAAGAAGAAGAAGAAGAAGAAGAAGGGGGTGGAGGAGGAGGAGGAGGAGATGATGATGATGATGATGATGATGATGATGAATGCAAAAAGTCACCACAGCATGAAACAAATTGCTCGAGTAAATTACCAATCATCGCTGTTTTAAAACAAAATGTGGAAAAAGTTCCTATCTGTTTTTATATATACAAGTGTTCGATTGTTCCAGTACTCCTTGTTATACCGTTTATTCGTTCTTTTTCCCTACAAACTTCATAATTGACAACAGTACTCCACTACACCATTTTTTTTTCTTTACTTTCTCTTGGGCTACTTGGCTGGTTCATTAATGATATCTAGATTCTCAAAAATATACATGTTTTTAGATTTGTTTTCACTCTATTTAATTTGTTTTCCAATATGAATCACTGGTGATTTCATAGAAGGGTTCATTTTGACCGTATTCATTCTTCAATGGAATTTTCATACATGACTCCAAATTATGGTTGTACGTTTTTTTAGATAAAAGATCTAATTTTTTAGGTAATATCTGCAAATAATCAGTTTTGGTGCCAGGACAATCCTCAGATAATCTGGGTATTAAATCAATGCACAACAAAATTATTTTTCTTTTCTGCAATTTGGAATCATGATACAAGAACTTATTTTATTTTAATATATATATATATATATATATATATATATATATATATATATATATATATATATATATATATATATATATATATGTCTACATGTATTTATATATATATATATATATTTTTTTTTATGTATATATATGTCAACGTGTGTGTGTGTATGTATTTTTTCTTTCTGTTTTCTTTCATATTGCAATTCATTCACTTCTGTAGAATTTTAAGTAAATGTAGCCATCCAGAGCATTTTGTCCACATACTTCGAGTTCTGTTCTATTGACCAAATTCATTCAAAGACTTTGTTACTTTATTATCTTCGTTTATTCTTCCTTTACCCTTATTTTTGTCTCGTAACTCCACAATATGTTTGCTCCTTTTTGCAAAACATAACAGTATCAAATTAGTAACAAAATGGCTTGGCATCGATGGATATTTTCTTTAATGTGGTGTATTGGGCCGTTCATGAAAATAAGCTTTGAAAAGTATGCAGGCATAACAGAAGAATTATTTAAATGTCAGCTGAAATATCATGACGAATTTTATCAATTCAGGGAATTTTTTGGCGGGAAAATCGATTATAATTGTATTTTAGAGCCAGTAGGGTAAGAGAAAAAGCCCACCTAAACTCTCTACAGTCCGTCTATAGATGATCTTCAGAAATCTAAACTGAGAAAACAAAGGAATCAAGGCAGACAGCAAATACCTCGGTAACCTTTGATTTGCTACGATATCGTCCTTTTTGCAGAGAACCTCAACGGTCTCTAACTAATTCTGAACAAAGAAAGAAAGAAAGTTATTTTCACATGAACTTTAGCGAAACAAAAGTAATGTAGAACAAACACGTCAGAAATATAGACATAGCTATCAAAACTGAAAACGCAAAGATGGAGAAGGTAGACCAGTACATCTACCCAAGTCAACGAATCTCCATGGAAACCTCTGCAGGGGAAATGAAGTACAGGATCTCTCTAGGATGACAAGCTTTTGATGGAGTAACCTTGACCTTCAAGAACAAAAAAATCCCATTAGTCCTAAAAAGAAGAGTATACAACATCTTTCCGTTTGGGATGAAACATGGAACCTAACCATAAGACTAGCCCGGATCTGAGAACCATGCCACGTGCGCATGACGGACTTGTGTTCAAAAACACATGAAGAGACCACAGGACAGGACATTGTATTGAGGGGAAATCAGGAGTCTGCGAAATTTAAAAAAAAAAAAACAACATATTTGTAGCTCAATGGCTGTAAGCTGGTCATGTCACAAGAATGTCAGACAACCGATGGACATCACAATCCACAACATGAATCCCCAGAGACACAAATACAGAACACTGTTATTCATCAGTCACATGCACGAGCTGCACCAACAGAGCTGGGAGACTATAGAATCAAGTATTTTCTCTTTATCATATCTAGAGAAATGTTTCTGTTCTTTGAAAATTCACCCACCAAAAGATCGTTTTTTGGGAGAGGTCAACTTACAATGTGAAATTTTGTTAAATTTGTCCTTTGCTCTTTGTCCAGAAGGTTCACACAATTTTTTCTTTTTTTTTTTTCTGGCGAAATTCGGACTTCGTAGGAAGCAAGAGAAGTAACTCACCCCGGCACAACAAACTGCCTAAAAATACCATCCCTGTGATAGTTTCTATTAACTTTTAATTTCTGTTTTCAACTCTTATTCTTTCACTGACGTCTTTTTCTATATTCGTACTGTTGCTATAATCTTCCAACTTTCTACATTTTCCTTCCAATCTTTTCCTTTCTGTTCTCTTTCTACCAATCTCTCTTTCATTTGTTTGTATTATCCCTCTTTTGTTTTTTGGTTTGTTTTTTTTTTTGGGGTTTTTCTTTTTTCTTTTTTTTTTCTTCACAGCGGACTCTCCCCCATCATTCTTCCCGAGAATGGAATGAGATAATGTACCATAACAGTGTGATGACGGGTAAGGGGTAGAGAATTAATTAATTAAAAGTCATTAGTTTGTTTCTTTTTGCAACGTTTAATTATCGCTGGACTGAATGCGGACACTGCTTTCCCACGCAAAGATATCAGCTAAGATCCGAAAAGGCCAGTCGTTGACATTGACGGAGAAATGTGGTGTCGTTATCTCGCTTCGGATTTTTATGTTCGAGACAATTGATGGATGGATTTAATTGTTTAAAATTTCACAATCCCCTTTAAATTTGCAGCTATCTATCGATCCATCAATGCGGCTATCCACCGAACTGTGCTTACGTGTGTTTCTATCCATCTATAAATCTATATATCTATTTATTCATATCCATCTACATGTCCACACATGCACACACATTTCTCTCATATGTGTAAACACAAGTTCGTTCATTGATGGAAACCTCCCGTGAGACTAGATGTGGTACTGAATATCACATAACACTATTGTCATTCCCTTCAGCATTTATCATAAAGAATGACTATTCCATTTTACAATATACGATTGAGCATAAATATTGAATGTTGTATGAGAATTAGGCAACCAGACAATCATTCTATGGTAATCAATTTATGTAGAGATTCACTTTTTACCGACACGTAATGCGCAAAAGAATTAGTTTCCGGAAAGAGCTCTGAATTCGTCCAACCTTAATGGTCTGTGTCTATTTTAATGATGATAATTTGCAGATCGTCCAAGATGCAAATTATCGTCATTTTCATATCCTGAATATGCGTCACTATAAATTTAGAGGGAGACAAACGATGATAAGTAAGGTCCGGATAATATAGACGCAATTTCATCGGGCACCTGAAATTTGAAAACCTGGCAAAGACCAGCATATGACTCAATTTTGATAAGATTTTAGATACTTATATATTCAAAAATGAATCCATAAAAACAGATTTTTCATCCAAAATATTGGAGAAGGAAAATGCTTTTCTAGGGGTTTACTACCATTTCGATGGTTCGTTTTATTTGCACGGTGCTGATTTCATTGATTTATACACATTTAAAAGATAAATTCCCTGAGATATTAATTCATCATTATCATCATCAGCAGCAGCAAAATCATCATCATCATCATCATCGTCATCATCATTATCGTCAAACTGTTATCCTCTGTTGTTGGACATAGACCTCCCCAAAGGGTTTGCAAGGTCTCTCTATCGTGGGCGTCATTGAGCCAATATTTTCTGAGCAGTCAAGTTTGTCTTGCAATCTCATATTCTGCCGGATGCAGTTTTCATTTGATCTCTATGGATCCATGTTTAGAATTGTAATGTCTATTGCATGTTTGCAATTCTTGTAACATGATCAGCTCATTACCATTGGAGTTTATTAATGGTGTCTATGATGACTCAGACTCTGGTTTCCCCTTAATTCATTGTGCTGCCATGTAGTTTTTCCATGTAATGTTGAACATGATTCTCTCTTGTGCTCAGTTTGCAGTTTAGTCGCTTGATTTTTTCTTCTTCGGAAGATTTCATAGAGACTTGTTCATTCAGATTCGGTAGCATCTTATAACGTCTATCATTGGACTGGAACTCCTCCAGGATTCGCCACACTTCTCTATCGTTGGTGTCGCAAAGCCAGTACTTTTCTGAATTTGTCGAGCTAGTCTCTTCATTCAGTACTCTGCTGGCCTCGGTTACGCATCATATCTCTAGGGATCCATGTCATGAGTCATGATGTCCGTCGGTTGTCTGCCATTCTTGCAACTTGGCCTGCCCATCGCCATTCAAGGTTTTTAATGGATTCTGTGATGTCTCAGATTCTTTTCTTCTCCTGGATGTCTTGTGCTGTCTTTTGGCCTCACCATATGAAGTTGATAATGATCTTTTCATGTGCATTGGTTGTACTTCTTTCTTTTTAGGATTAATAGGATATCCTTGTTTTTTTAAGGTTGAGATTGCTCTGCCAAAAGCTACTATACTAGGGTGTTTTTTCACTTGATTTCTCCTTTTGAGGATCTCATCGAGATTCGTTTTCCAAGGTCTACTTTCTCTTGTTTTGTGTTTCTGATTTTGATCCTAGTGTTCGTATTTCCCAAGTAATCGTTGCACATAATCTCTGTCTTGCTGAAATTCATGTGTAGGACAATTTTCTTGCTCGCTTTATTAAGTTTATCTAGTGTTAGTTGGAGGTGATGTTGGTTCCCTGCAAAAACAACCATACCGTCTGCAAATCTGAGGTTGTCTAGATACAACAAGACTATTTTAATTCCTTTATTTTCCAAGCCTAATCTTCTGAATATCATCTCGACAGAGGCTGTGAAGTGTATTGATGAGCAGATATCTCCTTGTCTTACCTTTTTTTGAGCTGAACAGCCTCAAAGTCTTTATGTAGGCTGACAAAGGAGCCACTGTGACTGTATATCTGTTGCAGCATTTTGATGTATACTAGATGTACAGCTTGAGTGATGACTTTTCTGACCTTACAGATTTTCAATGAGTCGAAGGCCTTTTTCAAAGTCGACACATGCTACAGAGAGTGGTTGCTTATATTTTACTTCTTTTCTTCCTGCTACTTTCATTCTGGTTGCTGTGTGTTTATTTCCAACATGTCTGTTTTACATGATATTTGATTTTTAATCAAGTTCATGTGAGAGCCACCTTTCTTGTATTCCTAGTTCAGTTCATTCAGCCTTAGTTGGAGATCGTGGAGGTCGTCTGTTTACTTTTTTTAAAAATTGCCTTGGAAAAGTTTGAAACGGGAGTAATCAACAAAAATGATTAGAATAATACGCTGATTTTAGCCGGATCCAAAAATTTCTCAGGTATCAATTTCCCGGCAAAAATAGCGTCCATATTATTCATACCTGAAATATGTGTTATTTCTTGATTAATTCCTATTTATACTAACCACAAAATTAATTCTTTCGATGCTCTCACCTTAGATTGCATTATCCTGTTTCTCGTTCACTATCAAAAAATGTCGTGAAACTAGACAGATTCAGAAAATATTGGTTCGTGACAACCATGTTAGAGTGATACGGCGAACCAGGGGGATGACTATGGCCAACGACGAACACTTAAAGGCGGATGATGGTGTTCAGCGAAACTGATTCATTTTGATTGTTTTTGGGGGGTTTTTTTCAATCGAAACTTTTCAGTGATCAACGCCAAAGAAAAAAAAGACATAAGAGGAGTAATTTATCCATTAATTACCCTGTTTCCA
The DNA here is from genome assembly GCA_963457665.1 of Thysanoteuthis rhombus. NCBI lineage: Eukaryota > Metazoa > Mollusca > Cephalopoda > Oegopsida > Thysanoteuthidae > Thysanoteuthis > Thysanoteuthis major. Next base: position 27,913,986 of record OY735201.1, read on the forward strand.
TTTTTTAAATCCATTACAGTGAAGAATGTGGGCAGCCAAAGGATAATCGTCAAATTAAATTTTCTAATGAATGACCGACCTGGACTGTTATTCATTTATTTATTCACTTGTTTACTTTCGACAAAGAAATGAAGCCTACATTGTGGAGCACTTAGTTTTATCCCTCTCTGAACTGTAAATTTGACATTGACAGCTGATAATTTCACCCACACAATGAAATCCTCAACAGAAGGCAAAAAATCACTCTAGGTTGACAAGCTTCTGGCAGAGTAAGCTTTGCTTTCAAAAATCAATACTCCAATTAGTCTTAAAAAGAATTAAAAAGGAGGATATACAACCAATGTATTCTCCCGAAAATCTCCTATGGAGCTGAAATAGGGAATGTTACGAAAAGATTCACCCTCAGTGGAAACGTCAACTCGCAACATCGACCACCAGATATGATATGCAACCCTCTGACCGGCAAACAATGGTATAACAAACTGGACAAGTTCAAAAAGTATTAACTATCGTTCATAATGGAGATGTCTGGTGACTTTTAGGGAAAGTGTATACAGAACAATGGAAGCTAAAATGATGAAGATGATGATAAGCTGGTTTGCCAGTACAGTCTGCAAGCTCGATGTAGGAAGGGTTATGTCGAGGTTTCTATATTCAAACACATAAACATATGCATGTACACAGGGCTATTTTTGCGCGTGCAAATCGAAAGGAGAGGGGAAGAAATAAACAAAAAATGATATATATGTACAATATTTTCATTCTTTCTTTGATTATGAGAGGCAAAATCGATTTTGAACGTTCTCTGAAATGTGATCGTTCCCTCAACTAGTGGAAGAGAAAAGAAGATGAGTGTGAAGAATCAGAACAGTCATTTCATTGCACCAGCGAGGAATGAATTGATCAATGCGAGAGGAAAAAGAGAGAGAAGAAAAAAGAAAACGTTACAGTAACAATTTCTTAAAACTCTAACACCTTGCTCATTCAATCTTAGTGTCATACGTGTCATACGTGTCATACTTGTCTCAAGTTTGAGAAATTTACATATTTAGGCCCCAGTACTCTCTCCCATGTCTTGCAAATATTGATAATACCGTTTGACAAGTTTTTATTCGTCACCTGTTTATTCAGCATTCTTGCAAAAGTCTTTGGATACATCCCAAGCGCCTAAATAATGAAAATATCAATCATCATCTTCACATACCATGGAATCTATTTGTGTCCCGACGACAGCAAATATGAAATGAGGCCAGATTTACTGCGGGATCTTGCACGCTCGCGCACAGTCAATTCTAAAAAAAACTTTCCGCATCTAATGTTGCAAGGACACTAGAGTACGTTTAATTGGGTCACACCTAAACTCTTTACAGCCTGCCTTGAGATGATCTTCTGGAACATGGACTGGGAGAATAGAGGAATCAAAATAGACTGCGAATACTTGAGCAACATTAAATTTGCAGACAACATCGCTCTTTTCGCAAAGATCATACACGACCACCAACTAATGCAAGATTATGTAAACGAAGAAAGCTAAAAAGTTGGCCTACATATAAACTCATGTGAAACAAAAATCATGAGCAATAATCATGTTGAGAATAAGAACGTAACTGTCAAGATAGAAAATGCAAAACTCGGCAAGGTAGACAAGTTCATCTACTTAGGACAACGAATCTCCATGAGACCCTCAAAATAGGAGGAAATCAAGCAAGGAATCACTTTGGGATGGCAAGCCTACGGCAGAGCAAGCTCAACTTCCAAGAACCAGATGATCGCAATAATCCTAAAAAGGAGCGCATACAACCAAATAGTCACTTATGGCGCAGAAACATGGCACCAAACCAAGAGACAGACCTAATAACTGAGAAATATGCAACGTGTGCATGAGATATTCATGCTCAACTTTACATGGAGAGATCACAAGACAGCACAGTATATAAGGAAGAAAACGGATCTCCGTGACATCATAAAATCTATTAGAAAACTCAAATGGCAATTGGCAGGCCATGTTGCAAGAATGAAGGACAACTGATGGACATCACGTCTCACAACATGGATCCCCAGAGACCACATAAGAAACCGAGGCCGACATAGCAAAAGATGGAGAGATTAACCGGACAGATTCAGGAAATACTGGCATCACGTACCCATGATAGAGAATTGTGGTGAATCATGGAGAAGGTCTATGTCCAATAACGGACGTTAAAAGACTGATGATGACAAGACCTGGACAATCTGGACTTGATGACGCCTAATACTACAATTTTGATTTTATTAGTAGTATTATGTGCCTTCCCCTCCATCTCATTTTGACCATGCGTTCAACTGGATATAAATACATGTGCATGTTCATATTTATTACATATTTTTGGCAACTTATATACATAAATTTGTAAGTTCATTATTGCTATCACCTATTTCTTTGTTTGAGTATTAAGATAGATTGAGAGACTGAGAGATTTTACATATCGGAATGCTAGAGTGAAAAGTCCTGTGTAGGTTCTCTGAAAAATCATGATATCAAAATAATTTGAGTTTCCCATATCTTATATTTCATTTAGCCTAACTAGAAAAAAAAACAGATTCTGTTTAAAACCTGTGATGCTATTTACGCAACTTGTGTGAATACTTTGTCATCATTTTTTCTGTTATAAAACTTTTTATTTCTAAGTGATTATGGTATTAATAGTACCTAGCAGCGTTAATCTGAGGTACAAAACAGTTAAACTCTTTGAATAACAAGCCTGTATCATTTTCAACATTTTAAAACTTATACAAATCAGTTTCTAGATATTATGATTTTTTATAGGTTGATATTTTTCGTACAACTTCGAATACGTTCACAAAAACAATGAAGTTTTAGCCAGGTTTTGCAAGTTTTGTTAGAAACTCTCACCCAACCATTCAACCTTTTAAAGCAAGTCTGGCTGCCTCGGTATTTACGTATGTAAAGAGCATACAGGCAACAATTTGTCACTCAGGGAGCAAGAATGGTAAAAATTTGAATATTTATTTCTTACCAAATTTACGAGAAAATTTTTATTCGTCTGATCTTCAAGAATAATAGATTTTCTTTGTGGGGCGATACAATGCAACTTTATGCTAAATTAGCTGTTTAGTTAATGCCGGTTAGCATTCACAAAATTTTCCTTTTTTTTTTTCTTTTTTTCTCTTTTTTTTTTTAAATTCAGATCTTTCAGTCAACATTGCCCGTCAGAGAACCAGAGAAGAAGCAGGGTCAGTCATTACGTTTTTTTCCAATTTCTAACTGATCATCCTCACCATGACATGGTTGAAAGGAAAGATGGTCACTTCACTGTTCTTATTATGTGACTAACCACACATATATGATATTTTTTTCGAATATTCAACTATGAACTGTTCAGATATTGAGATATTTCCAGATCATCAACCAATCTCATTTTGTTCATCGCTTTTCTCTATCCCATTTCTCTACATATTGATCTACCTATAAATCTATATATCCGTGTATCTCATCCTTTATCTATCATGTACAAAATCGATTTTATCCTATCTGTCACTTCTTTTCTCTATCTGATTCTGTGTCTATGAGTTTATCTACGCTATATACTGACCGACAAACCCACCTATCTTATCAATGAATTCACACACACACATACATACACACGCACACACATATGCACACACACATGCACACACATATATATATATATGTGTGTGTGTATATATATATATTTATATATATATATATATATATATATATATATATATATATTGTATGTGTGAGCACGCACGTTTATTAGAATACGTAAGAAAGTCTATGATTTTTATTTGGTTTTATGAACAATGACAGCATTGAATAACAAGCTTAAAATGGGAAATCTCTCATCGAGTGCAAATTAGAGAATGATAGCAGTGAACAACGATGAGGCAGGAGAAGGGGAGATGAAGATAAGCAAAGAAGTCGTAAATATGGACAAAATGCCGGATAAAGCCAGAAAGAATTCTTTCCTAATTGTACCAATTGAAGATTGAGTTGCAACGTTTGAGGCAGTGGAAAAAAAAATTCGCACATTTTCGGCCGCTCCAATTTGAGGATCATAAATTGCTCTCGTCTTGAAGAACAGAATTTTGAAAAAAGAAATCGCCCCGTAATAGAGATTTCGAATAAGAAAATTGGATATATATATATATATATATATATATATATATATATATATATATATATATATATATAATTGGAGATAGGAAAATGAGAATCGGATTTATTGGACGGTAAGATGGAAATGATTAAATATTCAATTCTTGGCAGTGAATTTAATAGATGTAAAAGGAAAAAGATGACTACTTCTTGCTTTTTTTCTTCCTGTTCTGAAAGCGCCTTTGTAAAATATAGCTGGAAATAGAAGCAGATATTTCTTTATGAAATTGTGGTCTAATACACACATTCAAACGTCCAATGCTCACAAATATATTTAAAGCATTTGGTATAAATAGAGAAATGCTGAAAAGCAAATTGCCAATATGCTTAAAACCGTAAAATATAAAGTCAATGTATAATATCAGATACGACGTAATATCGGGAAACCTGGGAACTTGCCGAATCACTTGAAAAAAAATTTAGAATAGCGTAAAGGGCAATGGAAAGAGCAATCTTAGGATCAGCTCAAGCGATGGAAAAAAAGCATCAGTAAGCGAGGACCAGTATGAAAAATACTATGCAAATAGTTAGGCAACGCAAATGGAGATGGGTAGGACACATATACGGATTATGTGATACAACGAATCAGCTGTCTGTGAATGACTCAATTATTTAGTTGTTATATATTTATATATATATATATATATATATATATATATATGAGTCATCCACAGACGGCTGTTTCGTTGTATCACAACTCTTGAGTGTGGCTATAGACTCTCCATAATCCAAACCAGTACGACGAGGTAGGATCAAAACCTTCAGACCCAGAGGCTGGCATTTTTCTCTGCCTTTCATAAAACTGGACAGTCGGTAAGCGATATATTTACTCACACACAATATATTCACTCACACACAATAAATTTACTCACACACAATCCCCCATCCACCAGAATGCTCTATTCAAGAGTTGGAAGAGCATTATATATATATATATATATATATATATATATATATATATATATATGCACACGCATATATAACCTAGGAAGCTGTATAACTTCGTAGACTATAAAGACTGAACATTGAAAAAGTCTTTCGAAAGATTTTTTGCGTCACTTCAGTCATTTATTTCTTAATACCTCTCAATGCAATTCATGTAATGTATTTTTTGTGTGGGATGTGAGGGATAAGTAAGAATAACCACAGACATGACTCACTTTTTGTGTCATCTCAATTGAATGTTCACCCAAGTGAAAATCAAGTCTGCTGTGTTGTTTTTAATGTCGGACTGCATGCAAATTAACTTATGATATCATCTTCAAGAATACTAATTACATCGAAAAAAATTCCTTTGAGTCGATTCTCAACCAACAGATTCAACCGAGGAATTGAATCATTATTTTCCACTAGCCTCGAAGTTAATTTTTCTATGTCGTGTAACATCAAACTTCCATCCAAAGATTCTTTAACTCTTTACCTATCAAATAAAGTATGAAACAAAACTACCTTTTAACGGGTAGTAACACCTTAATGAATATAGATAATATTTATTAATAAATGAATGGATGGCTTGGTTTTGCCGGCGAAGATTGTTTGGTGGAATTCAACAACTGTAGGACCCAAGTGCATAGTATCCTTCCAGCCCGAATATTGGGTTTTTAGGAGAGACGAGACATTTAATTCAGGTGACTTACTGAAGGAGTAGAATGATTTGTGCATATTAAAAGCACCTATGATAGTATCACATTTGAATAAAAACATCGATTGCCAGAAGAGTTTGCAAAGAATGAGGCGAGATTGACAAGCATACGAGTGAAAGAGGGACTAATGTATAAAATAATAGTTGATCTTAGCCGTCAACACCCAGCTAGAATAGTTTATTAATACTTCTGTAGTTTCCTTATTTCTTTTCCTTATCGTCGAACCCGAAACTGAGTGCAAATATTTTTTTTTCAATGATGACGACAACGATTCCCACCAATATTACGGGTGTAAACCGGTATGTGAATCTGTGTTACTCGACCATGGTTTGAACTCACGACTAACTGATTGGAGAGTGTCTTGCTAATTGGGGTATATTAACAAATCTTCCATATTAACAATTTTTCCCCATACAGACGCACACTGGCCTATTTCATACAAGTAAATGAATGAATACATTTATACAAAAATATTTATCTTTATGATTTTTCCATTTACTATATATATAATGAAGAATGGTTTCAGAAATCATCGTGTCGAAATACAAGTTGGAAATAGAATTTGACCATGCAGCATCCAGTATTGTTTATTGATACTTTGGTAATCCTGTACTTTTCACTTGCATATTGTCGTTTTTCTCTTCTATGTCCAATCTGAAATTTCGTAAAAAGTGGAGCATGCGTTGAGGGATAATCAGTTGAATTTATAATATACCCAGGGACCTAATTTCAATTGAAATATTTTTTCATATCTCCATATTCATGAAACCGTAATTCCAAATCACATAAATGCATTGTTCTCAAAATATTTGCCATCCTACAGTAGCTTTTTCAGTGAGATTAAAGATAGAAAATACAGGTGTCATTGGGGTAAATAGCAGTCCAAAATATGGATTTTTCATATCGCGACTATATATATATATATATATATATATATATATATATATATATATATATATGAGCTGCTTTCCACTCAGTTTTTTGCTAGTGTGTAGCGTTTGCTGAGTCTTGATGTTCTTTATTTTTATCAGTAGTAGCAGCATTGAAATTCTACGACAAACAAGTTTGATATTTGTAATAGCGACATTATCACGGTTGTAATTTCAATGGTTATCATAATTGTGTGACGACACGGACTGTGTCGATGTTAATGACTGTGTTCATTACGGTGGAGCTTTTTGTGGGGATGCTGGTTGTCAACAGGATGGGGATGGCAACAGCGATGATGATGATGATGATGATGATGATGATGATGATGATGTCAGTATAACAGTCGTGTTAGAGCCTTTGATGTTTCACAGCAGAAGATTTCCATCGGAAATACTAAATGGACGTGGACGAACACACAGGAAGCGCACTTCATCTCAGACGAACAAATACACACAAAGAAATAAATAAGAATTGGCACAAACGTGTACTAAGACAACTCTCCCAAACACGTGTAATTTCCAACGTCAACAATTAACATGGGCAAATTAGATGTTGAGGTAGTTGTTGGGATTTGCTTTTAAGTGGACATGGTTGATACGAAATCTTTCAGTGTGTTTTCTCATATTTGAGTAAATTTCTTCTTATTCTACTTATTCTTCTTCTCCTTTTTTTCTTCTTCTTCATCTCCTTGCTTCCTTTCTTCTGCTTCTCTTTTCCTCTCTTCTGTGTCTTTTTGCTTCTATTATAAGATTTTCTTCTACCTCTTTTTTTGTCTTGCCTTTTATTCTTTTTCTTATTTTCTCCTTCTCCCTCTTCTCCCTATCATCATCATTATCATCATCATCATCATCATTATCATTATTATCATTATTATCATTATTATTACTATTATTATTATTATTATTATCATTTGGAATCTCACACCAGTTGCCTGGTGGTAACCGCTGGAGTTTGAGTGACAGCAAGTCTCCTCAAGTCTCCAGCCCTCCTCTCCTACTACTCATAGGTCGCAGTAATTCTACGATTTACAGTTTCACACCGGTTGCCCAGTGGTTATCGCTGAAGGCTGAGTGACAATAAGTCTCCTCAGGTCTTCAGCTAACGTCTCCTCCCTCTTTCGCATATCATGACAGAGCTACTATTCGTTGCAGTCCTTATATCTCTAGCACCTTCCTCAGTATCCGTGCAGTTCCAAGTAGCGCTGTGGTCTGTACGGTCTCTATCCTTCCCCTAATCCCGATCTCCTCCAGTCTCTCCCTCAGCGTTTTGGGGACAGTTCCTAGTGCGCCCACTATGACCGGTACTACCATGGTTTTCATGTTCCACATTTTCCTTAACTCCCTTGCTAGGTCCTGGTATTTTTCCCTTTTTTCACCCTCCTTCTTTTTTACTCTATGGTCTGCAGGTACAGCAACGTCTACTATTTGGCAGGCCTTCCTTTTTTTGTCTACTATTACTAAGTCCGGCCTTCTTGCCTGGATGAGGTGGTCAGTTTGGATGTCAAAGTCCCACAGTAGTTTGTGGTTGTCATTCTCCAAAACTGCCTCTGGCTTGTGCTGATACCACTTTTCCCCATGGTTGAATCCCATTTGTTTACTTAGTTCCCAGTGTATCATCGTTGCTACTCTATCGTGTCTATGCTTATACTCCTTCTGGGCGAGCTGACTACATTCACTAGTTATGTGGTTTACTGTCTCATCTCTTTCACCGCACATGCGGCATTTGCTGTTTGTCTGTGTTCTGTCGATTTTTGCTTTTATGTAGTTTGTCCTTATGCTTTTGTTTTGGGCTGCCATGATGAGCGATTCTGTTTCTCTCTTAAGGTTTCCCTTTCGTAACCACGTCCATGATTTCTCGTCTACTATATCTTTTATCTGTCTTTTAAACTCGCCGTACAATTTTTTCCCTTCCCACTTTTCTTTTCTAGTTTGCTGTACTGTTCCATTGTTTTCTACTTTATTGTTTGTTGCACTATCCCTCGCGCTCTTTATGATTTCTTCACTATTTGTTTGCACATATCTATCTAGGACTACTTTAGCTCTCTGGACACAATCTTCTATGCTGATGAGCCCCCTACCACCTTCTTTTCTCTTAACGTATAGTCTATCTGTATCATCCCTAGGGTGCAATGCTTTATGCATCGTCATAAGTTTCCTTGTTCGCCTATCCATTGATTGGAGCTCTTCCTTTGTCCATCCTAGAAATGGTCCTGTATACCTAACTACTGACACAGCCCAGGTGTTCATTCCTTTTATTAGATTTCTGCTATTTAATTTGGTTTCTAATATTTTCCTTATCCTTCTGAGGTATTCTCTCTTAATTTTCTCCTTCATCTCTTCCCGTTTTATCGTGTCACATTCAAGGACACCTAGGTACTTGTATCGGTCTTGTGCAGTCAATGCCCTAATCTTGTTGTTGTCCGGAAGTTCAATTCCCTCAGTCATTGTAAGCCTTCCTTTGTGCATCACCATGATTGCACATTTTTCTATCCCAAACTCCATTCCTATGTCCTCACTATATTCCCTTACTTCGTTGAACAGAGTCTCAAGCTCTCCCCTGTTTTTTGCAAACAATTTAATATCGTCCATGTACATTAAGTGGTTGACCTTTCCTTTTGTTTTAGAGAAGTGGTATCCTTTGCTGTTTTTCAGGATTCTGTTAAGCGGTATCATTGTTAGAACAAATAATAGAGGGGACAATGAGTCTCCTTGGAAGATTCCCCTTTTTATCCCTACCTCGGCTAGTTTGTCCCCTGCGGCTGTCAAATCTACTTTCCAGTCTTCCATCGAATTACCAATGAATTTAACCACCGGTTCGCTAATTTTGAACATTCTAAGGCATTCGAGTATCCAGCTATGTGGAATCATATCGTATGCTTTTTTGTAATCAATCCATCCCATTGCGATATTCTTTCTCCTTTTCCTTACTTCTTTTAAGATCATCTGGTCTATGTAGAGTAAATCGTTTGCCCCTTTGGTTCCTATCCTACACTCTTTCTGTTCTTCTGGTAGTAGTCCCCTTCTATCCATTGACATGTATATTCTCTCCGCTATTTGCCCGGTCAGGATTTTCCACATAAGTGGTAGGCACGTGATTGGTCTATAGTTGCTTGCTATGTTCCCCTTTCCCGGGTCTTTTAGGATGAGGGTGGTTCTGCCTTTAGTCATCCATTCTGGTGCTTTGCCTTCATTTAGACAATTTTGGAGTAAGTGAGTGAGTCTGCCGTGTAACGTGGTGAATTTTTTGAACCAATACCCATGGATCCCGTCGGGCCCCGGTGCTTTCCAGTTGGCTACTTTCCTAAGAGTATGTTTTAATGTGTTTTCATTCAGTATTATTGGTTCCCCCTTGTCTATATCTTCTAGTTCTTTTCTCATGTTTCCTAACCATTGCGGTGTTACGTTGTGTCTTTTTGGGTGCCCCCATATGCTATTCCAATAGTTCTTGGCCTCTGTGGCATCAGGTTTCATGTCCTGCCTTCTTTCCCCATTTAAATCTTGGTAAAACTTTTTCTCATTGTTTTGGAATGTGCGGTTTTGTGTGTATTGGGCCGTTCTTAGTCTGTATCTTTTTAGTCTTGCCTCTTTGGCTAGTCTTTTCTGGTGTAACTCTTCGACTACAGTTGCGATGCCCTTTTGCGTTACTTTGTATTTGTTATAAAGTCTTACTCGTGGTCTGTCTGTGTGTGGTGTATTTCTAAGTAGTACTTCATCTCTCTGTAGTTGGGAGATCTGCCTTTGTAACCTTCTCTCCCAGTTGGGTTTCCCTTCCCTATTATTGCTCAGGTTCCTATCTTGTGTTGTGAAGCTTTGTGCTACCATTTTTGCCCCAGCGTAAATTAGGTTGTTGAGTTCTAGGAGGGTGTTCGTTTCTATGTGCTGTAAGAGGCAGTTGACCTGTTCGGTCACTTCTCCAACTTTCTTTCTGTCTTTGTCTCTTAGGGAGGGGAGTGTTGTTTTCTCTCCTCGCATGATCTCTTTCAAAGCTTGTATTTTGGTTTTCTCTTCTGCTGTTGGTGCCTCGTCGTCACCCTCTGGTGCATAGTTTACTGTGGGGGTCTTATGGGGAATTCTTATAGTTTTGTTATTGGTACTAGTTGTGCTGGGGGGGCATTCTACAGATGTGTCACCTGAGTCTCTCTCTACATTAATGCGAATCTCTAGTAGTTCTGTCTCAGACAGCCATTTCCTCTTTTGGATTTGTTTTACTTGGTCAGCAAGGCGTTGGTTCGATACTTCCACATCAGATTTTTCCCTCCAAATCTGGAGCATACGCTCCCTATAAGATCGCACTGAAGGCTTGCTTTTAAAGTAACAATACATAACTAATCTATTCTCCTCCCTTGTCCATCTCTTTCTCTTTATAGCAGTCACTCCGTGAGGACCGCGCCTACCCTGGGTGTCATTAGTGGTATATGAGTCTTGGCCAACAGTAGCTATGTGACGACTGTGTCCCTCCTGAAGGCCATTAAGGGTACACGAGCCGGAGTTTTGGCCAGCAGTCACAGGATGACGACCGGGTCCCTCCTGGTGGCTAACAAGGGAACACCTGCCGGTTACGACACACAAATCTCGGATTTGTGCCCCGTTTTTTGCGGTAAAATGGTTAGGTTGTACTGTCATGATAGGGGTTTTTGGTTCTTTGAGGTAGCGCCAGACCTTGGTGGGTTGGTTAAGACCGATGTGGTTCAGAAATAACCGAAGAGCCCCACCAGCCCTTTTTGGTTCTTTTAAGGTAGCACCAGACCTTGGTGGGTTCATTGTGGGCAATTAGCTCAGTGACACTCTCGGAGTCCCACCAGCTGTTACAACCCATGGTATAACCTTACATGGATAGGCCATTCTGCTGCACAGATATATCTATTTGGTGGTGTGACCATCCCCTTCTACATTCAGACCTAACAATTAACACATTAAGCTTCATCTGGGTGAAATTAACAACTTTGAAGGTCATACGTCTCCCTTAAATCTTCTAAGTCTTGACTTAGTATAAGTCTCGCAATCTGTGTTCTTTCCCAATGGTGGACTTCCCCCTATATCTACTTAGCAGTAAGGGGTCCTAACGGTCAGGGGTGGACAGACTCCATTCATTCATACTCGGGGGTAGCTAGGCATTGAACTATAAATTTTAAATTTAATTCCACTTACCCACGTGCAGCTCCAAGAAACAACAGACCACTCTCAACTTTTTTTTTTCTTTTCATTAGGTAGAATTTGGCAGTGGACAATTCATCTAGGTGAACATTTCTCAGAATCGCAAAGAAAAACCATCTCAGAAGTAGAAATATCATCAATATGTCAAGAATAATCATTCTTAAAGCCTAAAGTAAAATATCTTTTAAACCTTCGAAAATCATCACTGGGTTCATTCATACGGTCCAAATGTTACAACTACCACTTATTATTATTATTATTATTATTATTATTATTATTATTATTATTATTATTATCCTACTGTTGCTACTACTTCTCCTCTTCCTTCTTTTTCTTCATTTTTTCTTCTTTTCTTTTGTTGTTGTTGAATTTTTGTGCAAGTTATAACTGTTGCTGTCCACCGTTGATCAAGCTGCGGCTAGTCAGCTCAACACACTAACATACTCTTCTGTATAATATAGCATACATTTTGGTATCATACGACATACTGCTCAGTATTCTATGGCATATTCCTCAGTATTCTATCCTTTGGTAACACTGTCATCATGATATTTTCGACACTTTAGCAAATGTTCCAATTTTCCAATCTCATCAAAGGTCTCTTCCCGATTTTTTCGAGAATGTCACTGCTAATATATAAAACTTTTAGATTCCACATTTTCAGGTCAATTACAAAGTCAAAATATTTCTCTATTTCTTTCATTTCTTCTTTTCAATCTTTTGGCCCATCTCCTTTTCGTAACGATGGCTCAATTTGGTTCTCTGAACTTTATTAGGTAATCCGTTTGAATTGTAAAGTTTCTGAGAATTTAATTCTCGAGGACAACTTCTGGTTTCTGCAACGACCATAAACTGCAATGCCGAATCCTAGACATATACTCAGTTCTCATTCTATCATCGTTTCGATCCAGTTATGTATATTTTAACTCCTTTCCAGCCAATCAAATTTCATTCATTTATTGATTTAAAATAACCTCACAACCCGGATTGTAGAGTTCATCTTGAGAATTTAAAATTTCCTTCTTCTTCTTCTTCTTCTTCTTCTTCTTCTTCTTCTTCTTCTTCTTCTTCTTCTTCTTCTTCTTCTTCTTCTTCTTCTTATCATTATCATTATTATTATTATTATTATTATTATTATTATTATTATTATTATTATTGTTGTTGTTGTTGTTGTTGTTGTTGTTATTATTCACACCAATCGTCTGGTGTTCACAGCTGGAGATTTAGTGACTGCAAGTCTCCTCAGGTCTCCCGCTCTCTTCTTCACACTCTCAAAATCCACAGCAGTGCTGTGATTTACAGTACCATACCAGTTGACCGTTGGTTGTTGCTGAAGGCTGAGTGATAGTAAGTCTTCTTCGGTCTTCAACCCTTTTCCCATCTGTCCCTAACCTATACGTGCAGTACTGTGGTTGTTTTTTTTCATGTTTGTGTTTTTTTTTCTTTTTTCTCCTCTCTGTTAGGCCACTGCCGACGGCTGGGGTCATAAATCTTATATTTCTAGTAATTTTTTCAGTATTCCTTTTTTCTTGCTTCTTTTAAGATCATTTGTTTGACGTAGAGCAATTCGTCTGCCTCCTAACTTCGTCTTCTGCATCATTTCTCTTCCAGATCTTATATATATGTATATATATATATATATATATATATATATATATATATATATATATATATTTCTCCACTATCTTTAGTCAGTTAGTCAGGATTTTCCGCATAAGTGGTAGGCACAAGATGGGTCTATAATTGCTTGCTGGATGCCCTTCTTTCAGGCTCCTTTTGTCTTCTTAATATTGTTTCTCAGTTTGGTTACTCCCACCTACTCCTATCACATGGAGTCGTTCCTCGTGTTTTGAAGGGCTCCATTACTAATTCAGCATAGATTGCGTTATGGCCTCTGTTAAGCTGTTGGTTCCAATATGCTGTAGGAGGCAGTTGATATGATCAATTGCTTCTTTTAATTTCTTCTTATCCTTATCTTTAAGAGTTAGCAGTGTCTTTTTTTTTTCTGGCATGACTTCTTTTAAAGTAAGTATCTGAGCTTTCTTTTCTCCCGTTGGGGAGTCAGCGTCTCTCTCTTGTGTATGCCTTTGTTCAGGGATTTTTTTTTGTATGGGCTTCATTCAATTTTGTCATTTATGTTGGTTGCGCTGAGCGGTTGTTTTTTGGTTAAACCACTTTCTTCTTTTTTTTCTTCTTTATTTCAGTGCTTGTCTCTTGTTGATCTGTTTCTGAAAGCCATTTGTTTTTCAGAATTTGTTTAACTTTGTCATCCAGACGCTGGCTTGATACCGCTACAGTTGATTTTTTTCACCCATATTTTGAGCATGCATTCATTAAAGCACCGCAAAGATAGTTTGCTTTTGACGATGCAATACATTGCAAACCTGTTGTCCCTTCTCGTCCAATTCTTGTTTTGGCTAACTGCTGCTTGGTGGGGATTATGTCCTTTCTGGCTGTCATTAGTTGAGCATGAGTCAGGAGTTTGGCCAATGGTAGCTTGGTAACAATTGTGTCCCTCCTGATGGCCATTAAAGGTACATAAGCCATTTTTTGGGCCAGCAGTCATGGGCCGACGACTAGATCCCTCCTGGTTGCTAATAAGGGAGCACCTACCAGTTATGACACACAAAACATGAATTTGTGCCCTTACCAGGAAAAAAGCATATGATGTGCACAATATCTAACCATCTCGCAGAGTGTGTGTCCTTCATCACCTTCTCAAAATCTATAGCACTAAGCATAACTCTTGGCTACTGGAGTATAGCTTGTATGTTCATACCTCCTACTTATTTCTTTCAAGTTGTGACTCATTGTGAGTCTACTTTTTATTTGCGGTTGGGATACTGCAATTATTATTATTGTCATTATTAGTAGTAGTAGTAGTACTATTATTATAATTTTTATTATGAATAATAATAATAATAATAATAATAATATGAATATGAATATGAATATGAATATGAATATGAAAAATGATACTTTTGTAATTATTTTCAATCTGATTTATAAAATATACTCCTTTCATATACCTTTTTATATAAAATCAATCTAATATCAAGCTCTGAACGTATCAGTAAGGTTTGTTAGGAACAAAAATAATCAATTTAATTACCCCTATTATTACACTTTACTTAACATGACAGAATACAGTCTTTATAAGTATTACAATTGTTCTTTGAAATACTTAGATTCTTCAAATCAATCTGTGTTAAAAGTATGTCTATAGATCAGCTAATGTAGACGACATTTTGAAAAGAAATGTGTTTTGAGCATTATTTCCTTATTTATTTTCCAAACATAGTTTTATTTATTCATCATGTTGTGGTGATATCTAGTGAATAATTTATTTTCTGAATCAAAAACTAAGATTAACTCATTCCTGAAGTTTGTGATTCTAATTTTACCCTCCGAGTAAACGCAACAAATACATGAACAATTATAATAAAATCATATCACTACTGATTTATCTATTGATTTAATTTTCCCCTAAGATTTAGATTATCACGTATCTATTAGTATCCGTCATTTGTAAATAAATCAGTTATTTATAACCCTCTAGTTCTATACTATGATATTTATTCGACAATGATGTCTATATTAAATCTACGTCAATTGCAAAAAATGTTATTCGAATTATTTCCATTATATTTTTAGAAAAATAGGTTTAGAATGATTCTTCTTACGGGGAAAGTTTTCATTTTTCAATTATTCTGATTTACATGTCTATTATGCATATTAATTTAATGGTGTATATGTTCATATCCAGCAATGTTGGAGGATTTTTTTTCTATCTCTTATTTTTTCTGAAGTTTTAATTCCAAACTTTTCTTTTAGACATATTCCACATTTACTATTAAAATTGTTGCGTTGCCTTTCTGTGATTTTAAAATTTCAATTCCTATTCGACTATATGTACTTAAATGTAAAACCTGTTATACTTGTTTGCTTTTGTTTTTCAGTTGCTAGATGCATAATGTTTTTCCCCAATCATTTATTGTTCGAAGGGCATTTGTCTTTGTTTCTGAGATTGCATTTAGCCAATCGTAGTTGGTTTATGTTGTAACATTTGTTTGGGATTTGTTGTACCTGATTACTAATTAATATTGCTATGTAACCATGACTGACTTCCAATGTTTTTGTTCGGAAACAAATTAAATAATGATTTATGCGTAGGAAAATGTTTATTGATTGGATCAAACAATACCCTGTGAATATTACATCCAACTAATTTACAAGATTTAGATTTAACCACATCTTTTCGTTTTCTTTTCGTTCTGTTTGTTTCTTTTGAAATCATTCTTTGCAAAAAATATATATTAGTACAAAACCTACATTTATTTAGAGCATTATTATGAATATTTTTGACTTCGTTTAGCATATCAATACTGGAGGTGTTTCTACATATACAACTCTAATAACCTAGTGAGCGATTGGATTTTCGACGGTCATAGAAGCTATCGCCCTACAAGGTGCAGGCCCAGTATATGTCGAAGTGCTGCAACATATATATTGTAACAACGGCTCTTTTATCAGGCTACATGGATACTGGGGCCCTTTCAGCTCTAAAAGGAGGTAAGGCAAGATGATACCCAAACTCTTCATAGCCTGTCTCGAGATGATCTCCAGAAGATTAACAAGGGAGAATAAAAAAATCAGATTAGATGGTAAATATCGAAACAACTTCAGATTTGCAGACAGCATGGCCTTTTTTCCGGACAACATACACGACCCCCAACTAATGGTAATTTAACTAAATGAAAACAGCAAGAAAGTCGGCCTACAAATGAACTTTAACAAGACAAAGATCATGCGCAACAACCAGGTCAGAAATAAAAATAGTAAGACCAAAATCAAGGACACAGAACTGGAAAAAGTAGACCACTACATCTACCAAGGACGATGAATCTCCATGAGACCCTCAAAAGAAGGAGAAATAAACCGAAGAATCACCTTAGTATGGCACTCTTTTGGCAGAGCAATCTCAACCTTCAGAAACAAGAACCTTTTTATCCGAAAAAGAAGGGTATACAACCGATGCATCCCCCCAATGGTCACTTATGGTGCTGAAACATGTAATCTAACCAAGAGATAGACATGCAAACTGAGAACCACGCAACGTGCAAATGGAAGAATTACGCTCAACCTCATATATAGTGACCACAAGACAGCAAAATACATCCAGGAGAAGACAAGATTCAGGGACATAATGATTATTGTCCATGAAAGATTTATTGATTTATTAAGCAGGTTTATATCTGGTTATTTCTAGAAAAATGCTGTCTGAATGTTAGAGACAATCTCTACTTTAAAGCCATGTATTTTTTTTTTCTGATACCAGTCCTGTTGCCTTTAAAGTTATAACTATCTCTAATTACCATTGGTGCATTGTCCCTATGTAGCCTTACATCTTCCTTGAAAATCAGCCAGACAATCCCAAAGACACAATGGGAGCTTTGCTGCTTCACTTTTTTTCACATAGGTTTGGTTATTACTGAGTGAAATACACCCTTAACGATATTTAATTGTATAGTTGTCATGAAATCATAGCTCTCAAATATTTTATCATGATCGGGTCAAGTTTACACCAAATTTCACATCTGATTGTCTTTTGTACTTTTCCATGGGTTGTATTTTAGTGTAACCTTAACTTTGTTGTTGATATTTTCCAAAATACTATAAGAAATTTCATATCGTTCCTATTTTGACGGATTGATGGGTCTTATCTGAACTTCATTTATAGTTTTTGGTTGGTAATCCTTCCGTCAGAGATGTGCTTCCGTGATGTCTATATATCCAAGTCTATCTGTGATTCTGAATTCCTCTCTTATCATGTAGGCTTCATAGTTTTCATGTCTTCAGTGTCTAATTTATAATTTTTGGTGATGTTTTCTTCCATTGTTTTCCAGCCACAAGTGATTTTGTAGATATGCTTATCTTTATTTGCTTGAACAAAAATATCCTTGGATTGTAAAATGCTTTTAGATCCTTTTTTTTAGATTTCTTTGAAAGTCTTCCAAATCTATCGAATTTTCTTCCGTATAGTATCCAAAAGATCATCCCAAAATTTGGCAAGTAAATTGTTGTTAAGAAAACTGTTTGTGTGTGTGTGTGTGTGTGTGTGTGTGTGTGTGTGTGTGTGTGTGTAATTATACATGAACAAAAAGAAGGTATGAAAGAGTAGAAAAAAGAGACAATATGAAAAGGTAAATGAAAACAGAAATATCAATGGCAATTCAAAGTAAGCAAGAAAGTGTGTAAAAAAGAAACAATTCAGAGATCTAAATGTATGATGGAGTACAATAATGCGGAGATGAATGAAAAGATGGGATGACAATAATAACTCAGACGCTTTCTTGTTGCTTCTTTGAAAGAAAAACAAAATGGCAGACAGACATGATTCACTGATTGTTTCTTGCCTTACTGTGGCGGCACTTCTTCCATTTCTTTTTTAACTGTACAGGTGAACCGTATTGGTTGATATCTATGCTGGCGACCTACTCTTTCTCTGTGTGTGTGTGTGTGCGTGTGTGTGTGTGTGTGTGTGTGTGTGTGTGTGTGTACGTGTGCGTGTGCGTGTGTGTGTGTTAACCGTGAAAGTCTAAGATTGTATGGGAAGTCTATGCAGTATTGTAATTGTATTGATTTGTTTTTCATAGATGTTTTTCTATCTCTATGAAGCAATGATCGTGGAATTTGTCAGTTAATTCAAATTCCTTTGTGAATACATATATATATATATATATATATATATATATATATGTGTGTGTGTGTGTGTGTGTGTGTGTGTTTGAGTGTGTGTGTGTGTGTGTGTGTGTGTGTGTGTGTTTGAGTGTGTGTGTGTGTGTGTGTGTGTGCAAGAATAATGTGTGATGTATGTGTTTGTGCGTATGTATGTGTGGGGGGGACTGTTTTGCTAATATTTGGCCGGGTAAAATCTTGCCGTATACATATATACATATATATATATATATATATATATATATATCTTTATAGCTGTCTTAACTATACACGTGTGTTTTACATATATGTTTTCTAAGAATTTAACATTTAATTGTATTGTAAACTACCAGTACATTCTCAAAAATGCTAATAATTGTAGTGCAAAAAACATTCGAAATTCACATCAAGTATAATAACGCACGAAATTTGGTAAGATTGCATGTGTAATAAAAGTTTAGGACCGCTCACGAAGAAATATGTAGTGAACTCGTTATGTCGAATTTATATTATACATATATATATATATATATATATATATATATATATATATATATATATATATATATATATATATCACGACAAATTATTCGTCTTTGCAATTTCAGGTGAGTTCTATTACAGAAAAAAAATTCAGTGATCTTATATTTTTTTTTTTTTGACGTTAAAAAAGTTTTTTGTATCGCACTCTGCAATTTTTGATTTGAATGATATTATTTGTTATGGTTGGAAATAGCTTATTTGGAAAACACTGCAGGCAGCTAGTTTTATTCAGAATCCAGATCATCACTTACAGCTTAGACTTTTATAAATATCTATAATGTACGGAATTTAAAATGTTAGAGTTAGAACTTGATATATATATATGTATATATATATATATATATATATATATATATATATATATATAAATCTGGTACAATATATATATATATGTAAAAACTAGAACAAACAATATATATATATATATATATATATATATATATATATATATATATATATATATGTATGTATGTATGTATGTATATATATATTGTTTGTACTAGCTTTTACATATTAAGTTGTGCAATGTTAATTTCAATGCAAACGTAAATATAGTGGTATCTGCCGATAGATGTGTTTACATGCTACACACAAAATATCGACCCACAAACATACATATATAATGTGTACAGGAATTGAATTTGTATACACATCTACGTGCCTACGTTCACGTGTGTTAGTACATCAATATGTCTGTATCCTGTTGATAAGAAGGCACTTATTTCACAGAAATATTGATATTTCAGCACTATATCCACCCGTTGTCTCAACGATTAATTCCTAAGAATCGAACATTTCACTGTGAAATTTTTATATTAAGATTGAACTCATCATCACATCGGGTGGCAGACTTACTGATCCGATCTGTTACGTATCTCATAACGAACAAATATTACTATTGATTTTTGGTAATCCAACAATATCAGAAATAAATGACAAGATCTTGAGTTTTGTTTTAAATCATTGATTTTTTTTACTTCGTGTTACTTCTGGACTTCCCTTTAAAGGCAAATGATTTGAAGAAATGAAAAGACGACCGTTGAGAGGTGGAATCAGAATTGTGGGTAGGCAACTTGCGTATGATTCTCTTTTGAAACAGTACTCTGCTCCCCTGAGCTATACTAAGAGTTAATATGTATGTATGTGGAAATGAAACATATTATAAGTATATTTTTGTAGGTTAGAAGTAATTAAAAAAATATTGATTATTACAACATTTAATCTGGAGGGAACTAACCAGGTTTAATACTTCACCGGAAGTACACACCTATATATCTTATATGCAATATCATTCGTTATTTATGTAATTTCAAAGATATTTTATTGATAGAAAAAATGTTTCGAAATAAACAAATTCACGAAAATAGAAAAAGTTAAACTGCCATAATCCACCATTCCTTAATTTTTCGTACTTTTAATTGAATTAAATTATATTTTTTGAACGGCCTTTACTTAATGGGAGGATTATTTTTCTTTTTTATAATTTAATTGATTACCTGTTACAATTTATAAGTATATCATTGTTTCATGGAAATTATTCTTGTAACCGGCATTATCAACAGCCTTTTACCGTCTGTTGTTGGACGTAGATCTCCCCAAGGATTTGCAAAACCTCTTATTACTGGCATCGAAGAGCTAATGCTCTCTGAGCTTGATTATATTGTCACATCATCACATTTTCTGCCGACTACAGTTTCGCAAATGATCTATAGGGATTCACATTGAAAGCCACAGTGTCCATCGGTTATGAGTGAATGACCAGTCCATTGCCATTTGAATTTTCAAATGGATGCTTTGATTCCCCTGACTCCTGCTATCTCTTCATTATGCTGTGCAGTTTCGTTATCCCTCCATGTGGTGTTAAGCATGGCACGTTGCAAGGTTTGATCCTTTGGTTGAGTTCTATGTTTCAGCTCCAACTGGGGGGGGGTGTAAATTTGATTTGAACCCTTCTTTAAAGATTAATTGACTCTTTTGTTGTCAACGGATAAACATGCGATCTCGAAACTTGCTACCGTAGAGTGCTTCTTGGCTTGATTTCTTTTTAGCGTTTCACGGACACTCATTATCTTAGGTGAACGTAGTGGTTCACTGGTTCTAATCCCTTATAGCAATTCGAGAAATTTTTGATAAAATAAAGTGCGTATTTGGTCAGGCATGTGCATATAAACTCGACCCAATATGATCAATTTCCGTAAATCCTGTTTCCCATTGTTCTCTATAATTGGAGGGAAATTAATCATTAAAAAACTTATGATGCTTTTCAAACCACCCGGATCCAAACACTCAAACTGAATCAGCTATATACAATGAAACAACATACTACCCAATTCACCACAAGTCTTAATTATTTCTTTCACCACAGTGAAATAAAACTATTATTCCTATTTAATAAATATTTGTTTGCCAACGAAGGGATTTTTTGACGTTTTTATATTTATATACACAGATATGAAAAATGGATTTTAATATTTTGCTCCGAATTATTAAAATTGTAATCCTACGTTTCGTCTATTTCCTCGACGTCATAAAATCACTTTCTCGGCAAACAAGAATGTGTTGAACAGAAATAATAATTTTGCAATAGAAATAATTAACACCTGCAGTAAATGGTGTATTATGTTCTTTCATTGTATATTGTTGATTCAGGTTGGCTGTTTGGAGTTTGGTTGGTTTAAATCTGTCATAAGTTTTTTTTAATAATTAATTTTTCCTCAAGACAAAAAGAACAAAAAGAATTCGGATTTACGGATATTGGTCCTAGAAAGTCGAGTATATACACATGTACCCGACCGAATACACATTTATTCATTCAAAAATTACTTGAAGTCCTGGAAAAATATAAATGTAGATATTTTGTCGTTAGGATTAGGAAAGGGTGCAAGAATTACTTGCTGCAAACACTGATGAATTCTTTAATTGTAATTCGTAAATTATTGAATTGTGAAAACAATAATCTTATAGTTTGAGAGCCGTTCTAAGGAAAATATTGAAATATAATTTTAAAAACGAAAATTCAAAAAAAATGATGGATTATTGATAAATTATTTTTATTTATTTGAATTTTTGTAAACTTGATTAACTTTTAAAACTAATCCGTACATAAAATATGTAAGGGTGTACTCTCTGCGTGAAATATATCTGATCAGTACCCTCCTCAGTAAATGTCGTATTAATCAACAACATTTGGTGATTTACTCAGTATTGCTCATCCGGTGGATTAACTTTTATACCATTGTAATTCATTCATCCTATTCTCATTCCCATTTTCAAACTGGACTGTATCACGTTTTTTAATATTGAAAATTTACACCAATTTCTTTTTTTTTTCATTCTGTTCGATTGTAATGATTTCGCTTCCCATACATATATATATATATATATATATATATATATATATATATATATATATATGTGTGTGTGTGTGTGTGTGTGTGTGTATATATATATATATATATATATATATATATATATATATATATATATATATATATATATATATATATATATATATATATATATATATATATGACGTAGAAGTTCTCATATGACTGTTGATGAAAAACATTTATATATCAATTACTTTAGCAGTTATTTTTTCATGAGTTTTTTAGCATTCCTTGTGGTGGCATATGGTTGAAACTTTTTTCTATGATTCAACAAAGCTGAATCATTCTTTAAGTTCAGGGTTAAAATTTTTCCTCCCAAGTAAATCTCACACTTTTTTAACAGCTAAGATGAAATTATAATTCAAATGGTTTAGTTGTCAATTTAATTTATTTTTCAAAAAATTCAGGATATTCCTAATCTATCAGTTGCGCTTGCAATTTATAATTGTTTTTTTATTCCTTTTTGTATGACCAGCTTTATACTATGGCTGTTATTTGACGATTTATTCTGTTTCAGGTTAATTGCAAATGACCATACTATTGTTATTGCTCATTTTTTTTTATATAGGAATTTTTCTTAGTTTTTTTTTCTTTGTGAAGAATATATTTTAGTCAATAAAAGTCCAAATAACGTAGATGACGTTATTGTTCAATGTGTTTTATATCTATACTTATAGTGGTGTATATGTATTTTATAGTGTACGATCATTATTTATGTAGTACATATAGTACAAATAAGGTTTGCAATATAATATGATATAAAACTGTCTGATCCGTCTAATATGTGATTTTCTTCATAGAGTGCTCGATACAATCAACTTTAAACTATGACTGTGGAGTGGGTTCGGAGTACAGCTAGAAATATATATTCCTTAAATAAGAATCTAAAAATATAGGATTGTACCAAGACGTTGGTTTACTAATTGGAAACTATGGTAAAGCACAAAAATGCAAAGACATTAAAAATACATCATGAAAGAAACGAAAAAAATGGAGTTTTAAATAAGAATCAAGGTTAATTAAAAAATTTTACACTTCCTACGGATTATTTTCGATTTAGAAAGCAAGACTTATGAAGCATATAAGAAGGAAAACTTTGTGATTTGGTACTTCAACACTCGTTCTAATCAACCAAATAATATAATAAAAAAAGATTCCAAAATCTATAGAAACTACATTGACATAGAACTTCTCAAACGAAATGAGATTTAACAAAGTTAAAAATGACTTTATCAACGCCCCCATAAAACAGTGGTTTCACTGTAACAAACTTTGATTACGACAAATAGTGATATCCAATAGCAAGAAACAGAGGATCAAAAGAAAAAATTGAAAAATCATCTGGTATACACCACCATTCAACCTACAAGTAAAAACTAACTTAAATAAAATATTCATCCAATTAATAGAAACACACTTCAAACCACCCACTAAGCAAAATATCTAGCAAAAACTATATTGAAAACGTCATTAGAACCTAGATTAGACAACTACACACCATCCTTTACGAACATAGAATGTAAAATTATCTTATCTTCATCAACAAATTACTTGAAAATGTGCAAAATGAATTATAAACCAACTGTATAATGAAAAACTTTGGGCCAAAATGTGAAAAATCCATGTTACCTCTGCCTAAATGAGGAATTTGAAATACTCAGTTTTGTGAATATATAACATAATTATCTCCCGTTGATACACGGAGAATGAGTCACTTAGTTGAACCAGCATGAATGAAATGATCAAAGAAAGAGCGTTAGGCTGCTGCAGGAATTACCCCAGCGTAGCATCAATTCTTAACCATTGACTTTAGCCTAAGAAAAAGTAAAGACCCAAACGACATCTTTATCGACACTCGTTTTGTCTTGTTCATTCACTGTCCTTGTCTCTACTGTTGTTTTAACTGTGATTATATCGGCCATTGTCTATTATCATGCATCTCCAACTGTGGAACGGTAGACTTTCTGCAAAGGCTATGTAATGTTGACCTATGAGGTCAATTGAGATCACCAAAGATCATTTGTAGTCATTTTGAAGAACTGCACCTAGAATGCTGAAATTTAACTTAAGAGTAAATCCTTTCACAATAAATGTAATTGTGTCTGTGAAGTTCTATTAACGACAGTTCCATTAGACTTTACGCAAACGGTGAGTTCTTCTTACTTTTTGAATCTTGGATATAACTTTTTCTACAACGACGTTAATGACAACAAAAAGTGAGTGTACCAAAATGCAAACGAAATTTTCACTAGAATTTCCTGATTAAACCCCTCCTCGAGCTATTTATTTCTTTACTGTCTGTATATAGACATATGACCCTTCATATCTCTCACTTATAGTTATTTGGTCTTAAAATACCATCGAAAAAAATGCACGAGGTTATTATTTTTGATAACCTTTGAATAAGTTTTCTTCATAAAAAGGTGTAATTGACTGCTACATAAAATTGCTGTTACTAACATATAAAAATTGGATAGCATAAAGATTGCCAAGACTGAAAATGGCCAGATTTTTCATTTCCTGCTAACTTTATGGCAAAAGCTAATATGTACACTTCGAACACTATTTTTGTCCTTACTATGAGATATAGTTCTCCAAGTCTTAACCCTTTTTCTAACACAACCTCTAGCCTTAACCCTTTGTATGCATCTCAGGCTGTTTATAAAATATCTAGCTCTTCAGTTAGCATGAAATCAAAAGTGAAAACTCTAGCCATTTTTAACCAACAACACATTTTGCTATAGTATTTAAGAGCGTATATCCACGAGTGAGAGGTATAAACACTCATTTCCATTCATTCCTATCATTTCTCTTACCCTTAAAAAAGTGACTTATTTTAGAGGAAGGAAAAAAGCAATATGTTAATAGATACTGGTACACATTCGTGTGTCCATGGTTGTGAACCACTCATATAAAAACGTATGTGCTAGTGCATATGTGAATGTGTGTAACGAACTAAATTATACATGTTTATATGTGTGTATGCATATGTGAGTTCATACAGTCTTGCAAGTATATCGGGCGTAGATAGAGTGTCTAGACTAACCAGAAGAGCTAAACAAACGCAAAAATACACACCTTGAAACATAGGCCACGCCTTATATATACCTAGGTATGATCCTAACATCAATAATCGATATATTGGTATATGATAACGAACAAATGCAGACAGTGACATAAAATACATGTAAATTACGGCCAATGGATATAATCGTTACACAATGCAATACAATCTCATTCTATACTCCCAGAATTCTTTAAAAAGGTGGAAAGACCATTTCGGCTGGTAGTGTTACAATTACAGTGAGTAAGATTTTTCTGACAGAACTTTTGTTCTTTTTTACTGAGAATGTCGAAAAAGTATCTAAACTATCTATTATTCCATCCAAACTATGTTTTTATGATCAGAATATTGATAATTATTTTGCCGTCTGACAGCTTTGGGGAAATACTTGAAGGCTACAAAATCCCTCTCCCAGAGTTGTGACTAATTGTTTCATAACGTCTTATTTCATTGAGAATAGCGGCATCAACACCCCCTGGGAGCAAATACAGTTGCTACAACCGGATGTTGTCCATTCAAATATAAAAATATATAAGGTATCTGTGACCAGTCCTGCGTTTGGTGATGTGCCTAGGTATCCCTCTTGCGCCAATGGCAAATATTGCAGGGAAAGGGTGCGCCTGCCTATCTGACCTTGAAAGTCCCCATTATGGATCTTCAAGTGACCTCATGATCCTACCCATTATACTTCAAGTCATCTAGCAAGGTCTTGACACAATTGAATAGCAGGTGAAATGAAGTGCCAAGAATTTGTCTTGATCCATGATAGGAATATTGAAGTAGGAGTAGTTGGCAACTAGTATCTTATTCGGCGCTATGGTAACAAATTATAGTCAAATCGACTGCAGACTGTTCCTCTGAATCCATATGCAGAATCACACTTTGTAAAATCGGAATTGAGTAGATTTCAAATGATTACTTACCCGGTCAAATAAACAACATTTGAAGTAAATGGTAGTCATTTTATGCACTTTCACACATAAACACTTTTTGTTACAATTTAGGAATTTTTTTTTAATGAAATTTTTTTTCTACAATACATCTCCTGAAAAGCATCAAAAATTAGGAATAAGTTGACAATTATCTTAAATTGCTTTGTTTCAATGGTTAATAACTGTATTATCATTACGACTGAAACATATTTATAGTATTATTGTCCACTGCTCTTAATAAAGTGACTGAGGGATTGCAAACAATTTCGCCACATCAAAGGGGTCTCTGTACAGAAAAATATGAGAAATGCTCTCTGACACAATCACTTTTAGATTTGATATATGTCTTATTTTATTCAACTACTGAAGCTGATAAAGATTGTGATTGCAATTATTGTGAAGGGCCAACTTTGTGTATGCTCTTTGTTCGACGGGATTTGTATAATATCACTCTCTATATGGCAAGAAGTACGGACTGAATTTGAGAAGAAATGAAATCGTGAGGTTTTTGATATTCAACCATGAAAAGAATACTTATCATAACACTTACTTTACCATGTTTGCGGTGAAGTAGTTCCCTTGCACGTGTATACAGTTATTCTACAAAACGAACCAATAATTCCAGTGGCATTTTAGCGCCAACAGTGGAACTGCGTAAATGGTGCAGAGTTTTAATCGTTTTTTATCGTTAAGGACAAACTTAACCCTACCCTGCTAAAATACTCCGTGGATATTATTTGCGTTTTCCACTGCTTTGCATTCCATCTTAAACACATACAACAAAATTGCTCGAATTTGCTTCGTACCAGATTGTACCATCCATGAACATATTTAAATAATACTTTATTCATAGATAAGAACCAATTTTTATATTAACAAAAAGGCATCTTTTTTCTTATCCAGCAGCCAGATTATTGAAAAAAAATTATTGTGTCGTTGCATTCCAATTATATCAGTCGTCAGAAGAATATACTGGACCAGCAGCAAGTATTACCAATCTTTTTAGATTTCTCTACACTGTTCCTCGATGATACTTTTTCTAATGTGTCATTCAAGGTACATGCCGGGGGATAAGAGTTGAAAAAATGGCATGAGACTAAGTCAAATATCAAACATATTCGTTTATAATTCTTTTGATATCGGAGATCGTAGATATGGACGTATGGATGGTGGACGCATTGTTGAGTTTATGGTAATTGTTCATTATTACGTATTACAAAGTAAGTAAATTTGAAAGCACTCAGCGAGCACAATATATATATATATATATAACATCTGAAAATATCATAGATCACCTCCCCAATCATTTATTCTCTAGTCCATCGCACATCCACCCCTGAGAAATTCATTAGAATTTATCGAAAACATGATTATATTGTGTTGACACTTAGGTACGGTGCAGTGGAGGTAACCGCAAAAAATCCCTGGATCTACCCTAAAATTTAATCATCCCCTATCAGCTCATCCTTTACCCTATCACAAAAAGTCACTGAGATTTTCGGGGGACTTTTGAACATGTTTTCTGAATAAACAGACAGACATACAGGAATCTGCTAATGCATACACCTCTTTTAACTTCGTAGACAGAGATTGAAAGAAATTTCTTATATCAAAGAAATCATCTGTTTTATCCCATGATTCTTTCCATACCACAAAGGTCAATGATCCTGATATACAACAATCAATCGAGCCCTTGCCCTAGAAGGAGATTTGGTGTTTTGGCTGAATAATATGGCATCAATAGATCAGGAAATTTTTTGAAATGATGAAAAAGACATAACACATTGAAATATTAAACTTACCATTTAAAAAAAATGAAACACAGTAAAGTGCACAAAATGGGAGGAAAAAACTATCAAAAAAAAAATTTTTAAGCTTTAAATCAAGTCCAAAAGTGATGAAAATTACTAAAATCAAGAGACGAAAACTCATTATGTAAAATATAGGTATATTTCTCAATTGAGACCTTTCCTGTTTCAAAATAGCTGCTGCTACAGCAGCCAAGTATCGGGTGCTGATGGCAAATTTGAAATAATAGAAGCAGAAGACAATTTCAATATGTTTTGCCTTTCAAGTTGAAAATGAATTGAAACAGGGTTAGTTTACGAAAAAAAGAAATGGTGTACGATAACATGGTAAGCTTGCTGCCTTTACATCAATTGTCTGATTCAATGTAACCAAAGCTAACTATTCACCTGAACTAGAAATTACATCAGAGGGTTGGAAAAGTAACCCTAATCCTAACCCCGAACCCCAATACATACCTAATCCTGATCAAACCTACCTAACCTAAATCCACCCTTAATATCAAACATACGTACCATAGCACTAAACTTACCTACTAACCCCAATCCAAGCCAATAATGTTCAACTGATCAAATGAACTATCACTAAAATGCTGTTCTGAGAAATCTTGGCATCTACTCTTTTGACTTTGAATTCGCCATCAGCAGCTGCCTCCCAATCACTTGGGCGATGGCCATTTTGAAACGAAAAAAGTAACACTAGCCATGTATATTTTTTTATCAATTCTGACGGAAAAATTAATTAAAGCAGTCCAGACTGAATTTATGTATATTTTGGGTCAAGTTTTAAGGCAACTCAATCTTTTTTGTGAAATATCTATACACGTAAAGCCCTCTGTATGGAATTGAGTGGTAGGATTATGTTTAGCGTACAGTGTAGAAACATATCTAAAAAATCTATCACATTGTAAATTTCGAATTATACCATTACATTCGGTCTTTAACAAACGTACTTGCTTGGCTGGTCTGTTGGGAAAGGTCAAAAATAAAGAAAATGATTAAATAGTAGAAGAAGAAACAAGCAAATATATTACAAACACACACACACAAACAGACACACACATATATATATATATATAAGTATATATATATATATATATATATATATATATATGTATGTATGTATATATATATATATACATATACATATATATGCATACATACATACATACAAACACACCCATATATATATAAATATAAAAGCAAATATATTACAAACACACACACACACATATATGTATATATATATATGTATGTATATATATATATATATATATATATATATATATATATATATATATATATATATATATATATATATATATATACATATAAATATATATTTCAAAAAAATGTCAAATTAAATGTAAGAGTAACAAAAATGTAAAAAAATCATATTAATCTGAGAAAGTAAGTGCAGTAGACAAGTAGGACAAAACTAAAACTAAAAATAAGTGAAAGACAACAGTAATAATGAACAATTACCATAAACTCAACAATGCGTCCACCATCAATACGTCCATATCTACGATCTCTGATTTCAAAACAATTATAAACAAATCAGTAATAACATGACGAGTAGTAGTAGTAGTAGTAGTTGTTGTAGTAGTGGCTGGGGGAGTGACAGATAAGGATGATCCACGCAAAAATTATCAAATCAAGTAATTAGTAAGTTCATATTAAAAAAGGGTGAACAATTTCATCCCATAACTCATTCTGGAGTCTCAACATATTTGATAATTGGGCTTCAAACTGAAAACAGTTTTAGTCATCAATAACACATGATAATAGCAAAAATGTGAAAAAAAACAAACAAATGCTTAATATATCACATATTGATGAGATTACACCACTTATGAGGTGATTGCAGATAGTTAATAAAAAATATCCATTCTTTGTCTTCCTGTTATTTAACGAAACTGTAACTTACGGACGGACAGACAAAGCGATCTAAAGACGAAAGAGTGCGTATTAGAAATGTACAGACACATGTAAGAAACTAAAGTCTGAAAAAGAAGAAAAATTAGAGATGAAAACTGACGGAGAAGATAAATGTGCAACGGTACACAAATAGGGGAAAAACTCAAAGAAAAATTGAGAGAAAAATGAAATAGCCACAATCAAGGAACAAATGGAAAGCTACAGGCTAGTGGTGGGGGGTACAACAGAATGAAAAAAAAATCCGTTGGATAAGCAGTATTATGCCTCAGGATTTTGTTTGACACACTTCCATCTTAGAAAAAAATGTTTTCACATATCTGCTCACAAAAATAAATCTATCCTCTTTTTTTAACAACATTCTTATTTTTGAGTTACGTTCAACCCAAGAATGCTCGATGATTATTAATCATAAAAATGTGACTTATAGAACAATTTATTCTGAACATATATTAATAATAATGAAAAGAGTTCAATCACAAGATAAATCTAAAATGAAATGAGCATCGAATGTATAATAAATTAAATTTTTTTAAGTGTCCAAATAGTTATCTCCCTTCGTGGTACATAATGGATTTTTGGTCCAGAATGATCGTAGTTGCCCCTAAAAAGCACTCTTTGGGTAAAAATAGTGCTTAGTGGTGTACTTATGCAAATTAACTCAATTCTGATACTTAAAATTTAACTGGGAGCGTTTGGATCCAAGCATGAACAGACACACAGGTACACAGTCGTACATACAGAAAGAGATTAACTTGCTAACTCGACTGGTTGGTCGGGCAGGCTGTTTGTTGGGCTACAGCAATTTGATTGGATAAATAGGTCACGTGAAATAAAGCCAAAGGAGAAAAAAGTTCAATAGAGGAAGTAAATGAAGAATGTATATAAAAAAGGGACCGGACAGAGAACCAAGTAAAAGAAAAAAAGGGAGAATAAGAAAAAGAGGGCATGTCAGCAGGAAAGTAATGAAAGAGGGAAAAAAACAATATTTAAAGAACACTGTTCGATTGCATGTTTGATGCTTAGAGCCGAAATTAGTCATATCGATCACATCTGGCGTCATGGTGCATTTAACACATCCCCAAACGAACATTGTTTCTCCCTAAGTCCATCTTCGCCATCGTACTTCTTTTTCCCAACACGTCTCTTCGCCTAATGTCATCATTTCCGTTGCAACCTTATCAGGCCACTTCTTCTCGCCGCCATTTTGCTTTTCAAGACGTCCATTTATTACTTCCGGTCCGCTTCGCAGACATGCTTCCGTTACCGGAAAATGTTGAGAGGCTACGAAAGAGGCAATCATGGGCATTTCACAGGCGTCTCCTCGTTTTGTGTCTTTCAACAGAACCACCGGAATATCAGATAAAACCACAAACGTATCCACAATACAAAAACAGCAATAACTCTTTGGGAAGAGTCGAGAGGAATCAAGCATTGCCAGTCAGAGAAAGAATGAAATGCAAGAGGAAAATAGAAAGTGAAAGTGAGCAAATACGATAAGTATCGCGGCAAGAAGGATTTTTAAAAAACTAGTTGACGGATGGTGACAGATGCTTTACATAAAAGTTTTGTGAAAATCAGACGAAGAATACACGTATTACAGAATATATTTATATAATATGCAGTGTGATTTTCCAGTTAGTTTTTCTTTCCGTAACGATGAAGCCTTCCATTTGGAAGTAACATTTTTTCAGCTATAATATATCCTATCCAATGAGCTTTTCCACTTAAACTATTTCTATCTCTCTTAAATGAAACCCCAGATGAAATTGATAAGACGTTAACATTCATTTGTACTATTGATAGCTTTGAAGTAATGAACGATTAAGTTATAAAGTAAACTCAATAATGTAAAGAAACAGCTCGAACTCGACGTAAACATAGCTCGTTATTTGGAACCAGAATGTCACTGGATGAGAAAAGAAAGAGAATGTTAATGTATCTGGGGAAAGTGTACTTGAATGATGTAGTGAAAAAAATAGTGAAAATTGCAAGTAGACGGATGTTGATCGATATTTTATATAAACATTTAATAGAATTAATTGAATGAATAATAAAACAGCGACAGAAAAATCGAAAAAAAATAGAAAAAAAAAGTTATGGCGAATGGATGCTTGAAAAAAGGAGCTGCTCCAAGAGGGATGTCACTTTATGGTTACCTAAGTCATGTGATCCATAAAGAATAAATGATTCCCGTTAAGATTTTTTCATTGCCAATTTCACCAATATTCTAACCAACTTTTATCATCATCATCATCATCATCCTCATGATGTCTTTCAACGACCTTCCCCATGATTCACCACGAGTCTCTATCATGGGCCTCGCAGAGCCAGTATTTCCTGAATTTGTTCAGTTAACCAACTTTACTTATCGAATAAAAGTGATTATTGTATGTTAATGTATTTGTAAGTGTTGACTATAATAATATTATGTTTTGATGTGTCAAAGGAGGCACCATATGTAAATAAATAAATGCATTAATGAGAATTGATAGATTCTTCGAGAAATCTCCAAATACACTGAGCCTGACGGGAACACTAGCGAAACAAAGAGTGTAACATTGGAAGAAACAAGTGTCAGTCGAAGTTAATCAGTCTGAAGAATACATTGCATGTGGAAGAACCTTGGACATTAGCTCCATGATCCTTTGTTATTATATGTTATCCTGGTAATATTTATAAGTTTGGGGTCGGCGTCGTTTTTCGGCAAAATCTACGGCCAAATTGCTCGCAAAGAATAATTCCTTGTTTCTATGCATCATCGATCATTCACTTAAGCTCAAGATTTTGTAATAAAATTCACAACTCAAACAATAAGAAACAGTTTTTCTATTAATTGCATACAAGATCAACAAATTCCAATTAAACGAAGATTACATCAACTGAATTATAAGAAATTCACCTTAGGTTTGCCTAAACTCCACAGGTATGGGGTAAACAATGAAAATTGAATTAACTACACAGTATCAATGTTCTACAAGACTAGAATTCAAATAATCATCCTACGGCAGTGAAGCCTATTTTGGCTAAATATATGACAAAATAATTATGGAAGAATATTTTTATCAACCCCCAGTATTACTCTGAATTGTTATGTTTTAGATTTTCTGTCGGTATCAAAACCAAGTCTACATTTACTCTTATCTCATAGAAAAGGAATGATAAGCTGAAACCAAGGTAGTCGGAATCCCTTGGGCAGGTGGAATTTTCACTGAAAAAAAAATATTTGGATGCTTGTCAACTCAAAATCTATTCAACACTTCGCAAACCTCAACCAAGATATATGTTGCACTTGGGAAAGAGTGATTGGAGCCGTAGCCAGCGTATTGGCACTAAAACTAAAAACAACCCAACGTAAACTATGATTTATCCTCTTAATATAATGGACTGATCTGCTTGTCTCATGCTTAATAATGTGCATGTTTTGCTCAATGTATTTATCATTTGCATGTATAATACACAAACACACATCCACACCTATTTTTTCTGGACTTTTCGGCATGATCAAAGTGTCGTATTTGTTACCCAGCAGAGCCCGAGGCGCCGTTACTGACACTTGCTTGTCGAAAGGGTCGGAGAGAGTGTGTGTCGAAGACCAAGTGTGCCGGTGCAATGTGTCAGCCAATGAGGTTCTACTGAGGCTATGCATTGCTACGTGCATTGGGAACCTTCAAGTTCCTTTTCTATTACTCGGCTCAGCTGCAGGGAATACGGTACCCCTGAGCACTGCTCCATTGCACTTAAAGGAACAGGTCCCCCGGTGGACGCTTCCGTGGCTATTGTTGCCTTGTTTGCGGAGCAAACCGTAGCCGCGTCGGCTGGAGCCATTTTTGGAAGGGTGTCTCCTATTTTCCCCACGTTAAGCCCGACCTTGTGTCAAATTTTGCTGTCGTGGGACAGTATAGAAATAGAATACACACCTATTTTTTCTGGCCTTTTCGGCAGGATCAAAGTGTAGTATCTGTTCGATGGCAAAGTCTGGGGCTCCTGTACTGACACTTGCCTATTGAATCGGCTGGAGACAGTGTCAAAATCCGAGTGCACCGGTGCACTTCAGCAACCACAGTCACATCGATTGGAGCTTTTCTTGGTGGATGTCTCCTTCATATATATATATATATATATATATATATATATATATATATATATATATATATATATACACACACGTATGTATATATGTGTAAGCATGTGTGCGTGTATGTTTGCATCTGTGTTTGTGTGCGTAAAATGTATGAAAATGATACATATGAACATAAAGCGAGAATCTTCTCAATTGTGTCTTTGGATCAGCAAATACTATTGAAATCATGTATCATTACTCAAGGTAAAATAGTATAGTACTCAGTGGGGTCACTTCAGATTATTGTTGCAGCGGTGAAAATGGGAAAGGTTACGCGGTGATATAGTGTATACCTACTTCCCCATTTACAGATTTTGTTTCATTGTATGATCAAAGTCTACCTATGAACACCTTACCGTATACCTAGTTTCCAAAACCAATTCCCATCACTTGTTTGTCGCCTCTATATCTATTTCATGCATTGCAAAGAAACATGTAATGCATGGCGCTTGGGCAGGGACAGTTAAAATCGTAGCTTGCGTAACGATACCAACTAATATCAATGGTTTTATAAATAGTAGTGAGTACCAACTGAAGTTTAAGTATTCCCGATAAATCATTTCGAAACATATGTAAGTTTATAACCAGGCAAAAATATCCAACCATCGATCTTTGAAATGAAACGTTTCTAGCTTCAAAGATTCAAAGAATCAAGAAGAATAGCAGTGATTCCAAATTTTCATACCCCTTAACGAACTCATACATATTTTTCACTGATAATAAATTCAAAATGGGTTCGATTCATCACTAAATACAAACGGTCATGTGACCAACGTTTTTTGACAGCATGTATATGAAAAAAAATGCAGGTAAACGGGTTTAGTTTTATTACAATTAAATCATTGGAAATGAAATATTGTTAATTCTCAAGTTTGACCAAGGCATGAAATACGTGTGTTTGCGTGTGTGTGCGTGTGTGCATGCGCACGTGTCTGTGTGTATGTGTGTGTGTGTATGTGTGTGTGTATGTGTGTTTAAAGAATATGCTTATGCATATATATGATCTCGAAAAGACTTTTATGTACATTTTTGTTTCCGGGGCAAAACTTAGATAACCTCTGTTTCAGGAAGAGTAAATGATGTATCAAGTAATAGTCATATACAATACATTCTAATAATATCCAATAGAAAATATCAAATTGTATGTAGTATGACTTGGCCCTACAAATAAATAAAGGTATACATTAGAATTATAGCTGAAAGAGAAGGTTGTTCTTGATCCATACTGCTGGGAAGCGATGTTAATATAACTGCTTTGTTTTAAATTCCTGAAATCGTTACATGGTAAACAGCTAATGATCCTAGCAAGAAAAAATCACTCATTTTATCATGATATCAAAATATCTGGAAAAAATAAAAAAAACCGGAAAAATTGCATCATCGTCAGTCTTTCACCGTACATTCATAGGTTTGGGGGAATCATCGGACAGAGAGACATTTTATACACGTGTACAGTTTCACACGCACACACACACACACACACACACATACACGCACGCACACGCACACACATATATATATATATATGTAAATATATTATTAATATTATTATCATTATTATTATTATTATTATGAAACAGATATATAATCTGACAGAATGATAATAAATCGCGTTATATTATGTACAAACTCTTTTTTGAAATAATCTTCCAATGTTAAACGATTAATGTATCACTCCTACTAAACAACTTAAATAGAATAAACAGTTGGGAAAATGGTACAGCAGTAGAAATCCAACAGGCAACCTGTACGGTAGCCGCTCTGATTGGCTGTTGTTCTCAGCATTGAGCTAAACCGCTGCCGATCATATAATGGCTCAAGTAAGAGTAATGCTACGTTGAAGCGGCCACCGTATCGATGAGAGTTTCTATTTACGCAGCAGCCCCCTCCTATTAGATTGTTTATTCTATTTACGTTGTCTAGTTCGAGTGATAGACTGTGTTCCAACAGGAAATCATTTCAAATGAAAGTTTGTTATATGATAACGAAATTTAACATTATATCTCTCTATATATACGTGTGTTTGTGTGTCCATGCACTTGCGTAAGTGCGTCTGTGTGTCAGTGTGTGTGTACCTATTTTCTTAAAAGCGGTCAGATCTTGAAGAATAGGGTTCTTGAAACGGGTTGAGTCGAATGCAACTTTTTAAACACCGAGGTTATTGATATGGATACTTGTTTGCTCACAGCGTGTCCACTAGAAGGTTAAAGAGTGAAAAGTGTTATTCTCTCGGGACTTCATAGCCTGTGGAACTTTTTAAGACCGTGTGAAGGTGTTTAGAACGAAATGAGAATTTATAAATTTTGCGTTCAAGTCTATCAAAAATTAGGTTTTGATTGGATGGATCGATCCCTGCCAAAGATTTCCAAAGTATCGAATTGCCTGCAAGAGGATCAGTTTGCATTCAGTCTTTGGGAAAGGTAGATGTTTCTTTCCACAGGGCCCGGAGTGATCTAAATTTGGCAGCTGAGAAAATTAATGTAAATGAACGATCGAATTTTCATTACATCCGTTGGAAATTTTCAATTTTTTTTCTAAACCCTACGAAAATAAGGTTGATTTTCTCAGATCCTTAGTCTGTAAATAAATGATAACAGGTTTTTATAGAAAAACTTACTAGAGGTATTTGTATTCCATTTCGATTG
>OY735201.1:27953547-27986047 GCA_963457665.1 Thysanoteuthis rhombus
GTTGGCTTAATTAAAGAAGCAACCATTAAATGATTATTCTTCGAGCATCTGACATTAATTATCAAGCCATGGAGTAGGCAGGGAAAGGTATTTTTCGATCCCTTCTAACTAATTAGGGTCACACATAAGTGTATGATAGTAAATATTGTAAAACTAATATTATATGAATATCAAATTATAAAATATATTCAAGCAATAATTACGAAGTTAAATATTTTGATTAAAATTTGTATTCGTACAATATTTGAAAAAATGTGAAAAGTTACATTTAAATCATCGTAAAAGGAAGTTACGCATCAGATATCGATAAATATGAACTTCTCAAAAATTTGTGACTGCTTTGGAATTCCTAATACTGAAATAATTAGTGAATAATGATTATGTTCATTCAGATATTTTGCTTGAATTGAAATTTCACGACGAAAATTATTTTGAAATCAAACATATGTAGAGTTTAGCTATATATATATATAGAGAGAGAGAGAGCGAGAGAGAGAGAGAGTGAGAGAGAAAAGGGGGGGGAGTGATAGAGAGATAGATAGATAGAAAGATACATACATACATACATACATACATACATGTAATGCAACTTTTTGCGAAAAAACGCAGTTTATCTTACGCCAACCTGTGTGCGAAATGTACTCCCGAGTTACAGGGTAAACCTGTCTATCCACTCAGATCCAGAGGTCTGGAAGACTTGAGGTGCAAAATAAACTTCCAAAAAAAAGTGCATATTGATAAGAAATGAAGTTCTGTGAAGTGATTCCAACTGATGTGAGAAATATTCGACAAGAAAAGAGAAACACTGGATGATTTGTAAGATTAACCGATTGGTGAATGTGTATGAATCCCACGAACATTGAAAGAATACCTTATATGAAAGGAACAAACATTGACATATAGGAATGTGTACATGAATTATGTCAATATAGCTTCGATCAGAGATGGTGAGTCCTCTTTGTAAACAAACTGTCCTACACCCCGACTCAACACCACTAGGTAGCAGTACAAATAAATTTCCCCCAAATCAAGCCAACAATAGTGATAATATAGTTTCTGGAACTAGCTTGCTAAATATATAGAAAGATATCTAGCTAAAAAGCTACTTGGACATAAATTGGCAGACATATCAGAAGACGGATGAAAAATAGATAGATTGATAGATAGATAAAAAGACATAAAGAGACAAAGAGAATGAATATTGAGTTTTGTTGAGTGGTACGGAGGTAAATAGATATAACTGATGGGATATAATATTTTTGTTTGGAAACGATGAGTGCAAGTCTCAAAATTCCTTTTGAAACTAATGGCTTATGTATATATATATATATATATATATATATATATATATATATATATATATATATTTATATATATATATATATATACATACACACACACACACACGCGCGCACACACGCACATACACACACGTATTATGGTGTATTTTTCCAGAATTGTTTTACTACCAAAGGTGACGTTCTTTTCGAAAAGCCATCTGGGACCATTTCTGCCATTGTAGCGTGTGACATTTTCGCATCATAACAAATCACAAGATAATATTGCCCCATGTTCATTTACCCACAAGGTATTAGGCGATGAAAGACACAATTCTCTCAATCTCAACTCCGTACTATATCATTCATATTGGCCATCTTTGTTTGGCAAAAAGTCAGAGGCCATTGCTCATAGGTTAAAGTAGCCACATTTTTCAATAACTGGCGAGATCTGAACTCGAATCACTTGTTCTTAGGAATATGTGTTCCGTTAGCAAAGTTTTATTGATGGGGTAGCTACATCAACTGTTTTTCCTCGAAAAGTTGTGAAGGTACGAGCAACAGGAACGATGAAAATATTTCTATTAAACATGATGCAATGATTAACATTTAAATTCATATGAATAAGAATTTTGATTCAACAGGAAAACCTTCTGATCGAAGATCATTCTCATCAAACTTTTTGTTTTCATGAATTCACGGAATATTTCTATAATTTTTTAACCATTCTTGATGGAGTCCCACCGTCATTGGAAGCAGCAATCAGCGGCCTTGAAGTTAAGACATCTCGTCTAACAAATTTCAGACAAGAACTGATGTTCTCTCCTTTTGACTGCTAAATATCAAGTTTAAATTATAAGGTTTGGGTTCATTCACTTCTATTGGTCGCAAAGATTCCAAAAGATTCTTCCCTTGAATTCAAAACTGTTTCTTCCAAAGCAATCTGGCTCGGTACCAATCTGCACAATTATATCAGAACTTGAAAATTTTTCAATTAGATTTTAGAACTAGCGATTGGTTTCGATTAACGATTCCACATCAGAAGACGGAAATCAATAATTGAAACAAGGATGAGAAGCAGGAGTGTTTGAAATTAGAAAACAGCAGTTGAATAAGAGGCAGTTGGAGAACACAGACAAGTATAACTGATTTCCCTACGGGATGAATCATGGGATTCAACCAGTTGTCTTTCCCTGATGAGAAGAAGAGTCATGAATGTTAAATATCTGGAAATTGAGTCAAGATGTTATCATTAGAAATTAACACATCAACAGTTCTATTTTCTTGATACAAGTTAAGAGTGACGGATTCAAGATATGGAATAGAATATTAGCTATTCATGAAAATCATCTTTTTTTTCATAGTCAGACAACCCCTCGATTTATGAAAGTAATATCTGTAAGACATTCTACTGAAAAAAATCACGTTTTCCAATCATAATAGGTCTTTAAGTTTTGGGTCTCTGTGTCTGATCCATTCCTGGATGCATTCAACGGTTTAAAAATTGTTCCAACCGGTGCAAACTATATATATATATATATATATATATATATATATATATATATATATATATATATGTATATATATATATATATATATATATATATATATATATATATATATATATATATATATATATATATTGGGAAATGAATGACTTCAGTGACTCAAGAAATTGAAAGTTTTCCAATGTGCTTCATGCTCGAAGCTGTAAACCTTTCTTGATTATAAACATATACTTCTCCATCTCGCGTCAACGCAGCTTAAGGAAAGTTTTTTCGTATAGATACGCTTTACATTCTGATAGCCATAGAATATTTTCTGATATCAATTTGGAGATAGTATTGAACCTTGAATTGCACACACACACACACACACACACACACACACACACACACACATATATATATATGTATATATATATATATATATATATATATATATATATATATATATTAACGAAAGTTATCTTTTGAGAAAACCTTCAATCCATGAAAAAATTGTATTGGCGAAAATAGGTATCCTATAGAAATGATATCAAAAGCGTCGTCCTATAAGGTTAGACAGAGAACACGCCAAATATTTTCTAAACATATCGATCTCGTGGCAAAAACCTAGCGTATATTTTTCAGGACGGAAACATTTATCATTTGAAAATAAGTACTTATACCGTTTTACTAAATACATATTTTTCGTACTAGAAAAATATATGCACTAACATGTACATACACACAAACACACACACACACACACACACACACACACACACACACAAATATAAATATATATATATATATATATATATATATATATATATATATATATATATATATATATGCCCATGAAGAATATTATATAAAATGATGTTATGAAATATTTATTGTGTAATGCTTTTTTCCATGCAATGCTTGATAAAACCTACAATAAGCAATAAATTAAGCTAGAGCACAGTTTGAAGGATGATGAAATAAAGGATCTACTACATAAACACGTTTATGTTTCTTAATATGTTTGGTTTTTTCAGGCGAATCATTCAATTAATTTTCGATCCCTTCTTAGGACGATTGTTCTCTGGTGGGGTCTGCTTTCTAGGTGGAAAACCTTCCCCTTGTTTCCTTTCTGTATCTTTTTTTCATGATTTGTTGTTGTCACTGCTCGTTATGTTTCAAATATTGGTTATAATTTACTCACTGATAATTATAAATTCACAGGGGACACTGCAAACTCTCTCTTGTTTCTTTATCAATGTTGTTAAAACTCCACTTCTTCGTAGTATGTTTCCTCTCTGACAGTAATATATATACATATATATACATATATATATATATATATATATATATATATATATATATATATATATATATACATATATATATATATATATATATATATAAATGGAATCTCCTCTTATTTCACAGTCGATGCACCATTTGGCTTAGACAAAATTGATAGAACAATGTAAGCACAAAGAAAAATTGGGCTGCCGTCATCATTGAGATAAACAGTCATCAGTCATGTGAAGACCAAAAACAAACCTCTTCAATGGTAAGAGCAACGCTACATTAGAGTGACTACCCTATCAAGTTTGACCATTTTCATTGATTGTTTATTATGTTCCTTACCCAAATGATGAATTCTCCGTCAAAAAACTGATCATTTCATCTACAGTTTCAAAATGATATAACGCACACACGCATACATATATATATATATATATATATATATATATATATATATATATATATATATATATATATATATATGCTACTATCTATGTATGTATTTGTATAATTTCTTTGGTACTAGCTGATTTAGTATATTGATTGTTTCTCTCACTTCACGTCTTTGCTGATGTTTTCTATCTTACCTTTCCAGGATTCAGGGGTGGTAATCTTCGAACATTGAAATACCCATATTTTTTTTCTTTTCGGGAATATCAAAAATAAATTACAGATTTAAATATTCTTCAGAAGTTTAGCATTACTTCGAATTCTGTGTATCATCTCAACATTTCTTGTTCTACCTACCAGTTCCACTTTGACGAGATTACCGTTACACCCCCTGGAAATCCGTTTGGCTTTAAAATCTTCAATCCCTTGAAGCTTCGTAAAGTTGGAGATAAACCACTGTGAAGATGTAAAGCTTCCTTGCTACAAAGTTTCTCTCTGTTTTTTTGTTTTTTCTTTCTCAACACTATGATACTAAATTAGTCATGACAGTTTGAAAGGAAAGTATGCCAATCGATCTTTTACTTAACTTACTCTCAAACAAAAAAACAGTTACAGAGTTCGTAATCTCCAGATGTGTTCTCGTCAGTTCTTTATTCATTACACTTTTTCTCTTTTTCACTGATTAGCCTTTTTATCTACATCAATTCAAACTTTTGACTTCTACACCTTTTAAAACGTTCATTAAGATTATCAGAGCAATACATTTTTAAATAATGACGATAAGACTACGATGGATCTGTAATCTAATTGAAGTAAAGTGCATGTTTCGGAAAATAAATAATTCCCTCTCGTGTTAAGATCTTTTGAAGGTAAGTGGTAGCCTAACATTTATTAATGCCTAAAACGGAATCAGTGAACATGTTCAACTGAGTTCGCAGATGCTAGCTTCTCACTTTTGCCTTTGGGAAAGACGTGAATCAATTAATTCTTGGACTGTCTCATTTAACTTTGCCAAAGCAAGTAATATGTATAATCCTGTGCACTCGTATTTCAGTCGATCCACACAATATCTCCAACATTTCTGGATGATTTACAATCAAAATTTTGTTGAAGATTTGAAAATTAGTTGTTGAGATTGAACTCAGGGTCAGATCCAGGATCAGTGTGCGAATTTGGCAGATATTTTTATATGTTCTCTGAATATATTTCTTGCTGAACATCTTGAAAACGATCTCTGCACTGGCTTGCCATAATTCTTGAGAACCCACCAATGTTGTATATAATTCTCTGCCACTGATTCTAATGTCTATTAAAAACTCATCTCAAGATACCCTGGAATGTGATGGGCACTGCCATGCATGTAATTGTTATCTAAAAAAAAACGTCCAAAAGTTATTACATAAGAGCATTTGTCTGAACCCCTCTTTCCCCAAGAGATCTCAGGGAACGCCCCACTCAACAAGTTGATGATTCAACCAATGCTAAAATGTGGCACAGCTATGGATCCTATATAACCAACGAGGCACTCATGTTAGCTGAGATTGCATTAAAGACATGTCACTGTAGTTGATGAAGAAAGTATACCATCCCTGGTACCACTACTATGTAACGAAGCAGTAACACTTCTGTGTTACTTAGAAGAGGCAGTTACTGCCAAGTAATGTTTCATATCTTACAAATAAAATGAAACATTATCACAAAGCACGTGATGTAACAGTAAGATTAAGGATAATATCTTGCTCCTCGTGCCAAGTAACCCATTGCTTCTTTATATTAGGGTACACAATTCGCTAATGGGGGGAATACGATCCTAAGAGTGTCCCATTTGAAGATATGTCTTATGCTCAGAGAAAAAAATATTCCCAGCTTGTGGCATATAGGGCATTATTTCATTTGAGCATTTATCATAATCGACTTCAGGCTTGCGAGTCTTGTAGAAGCTTTACCGAATCTCAATCAATCTGGGAACATTTCT
This sequence comes from Thysanoteuthis rhombus, assembly GCA_963457665.1. Lineage (NCBI taxonomy): Eukaryota > Metazoa > Mollusca > Cephalopoda > Oegopsida > Thysanoteuthidae > Thysanoteuthis > Thysanoteuthis major. The sequence goes on from OY735201.1 coordinate 27,959,970, forward strand.
CTTCACTCTAAGTCGGTTTCAAGAGTATCATGGCTCTGATCGGGAAATTTGGACTTTTCCAGTTTGCAAAAACTTGAGCAGCTGGTTGAAGATATGGATCCATTGTTTTCATCAATTAATGCAGAGCGAATGCTGATTTTCTCAGCCTGAATTTTAACTCTGGACACTGATTACATTCTACATCCTGCTGACCGCTTGACCACCCAAACCTGTTGTGGGGTCCAATCAATAAAGCAACAAAAGTCAAAAATAATTCATAAGCGGAAACGTCGAATCCATTATTATGTATATTTGTTGGATGCGGGTCAACTTTGCCGAAGTGTGAAACGGTCGCTTTCTTTTTTAGAAATAATATTTGCTTCGCTGCCAAATTATATAATATATATGTCGGCTGAGTTTGCCCGTGTCTGGGTCAGTGGAGTCGGGTTAAGGGTGGTGGGGGCTCCATTGTGTATCAGCCAACTAATGATTGAAAGTCTGTGCTGTGGTACGTATACTTGAGGGTGTAATGAAGGTGTAAACGTGTGCTTATTTTACTGCAATTCTGACGTGTCCCACTGTGTATAGTAGGTGACTTGTACCGTGCACTTTGAATATGTGTTTGTGTTTGCAAAACGTGCCAATTTTCGTAGACACTCCATATGTTATTTACGCATGCTTCAAAGCAAAATGACTGAATGAGAAAATTATCTTTGTTCTCAGTCTATATATCCATAATCTTTTATCGTCTATTCATTTAAATTCTTGCTATCTATATATCTATCCACTCATCTGTCTCCGTGGAACAATGCCCCTATTAACCAAAATAGTCACCAAAACTATCAAAATTAGTTTCTGTCAGGTTTTAAGTATCTCTGGTTGACTGGACATTGATGTATGTATGCATGTGTTACGTGCACTGGTCACACCAATGGGAATAGAGTGCAAGAAAATCTTAACATTTCATTCATATTGTTTCTATAGAATGCAACACGATATTTTATAAATTCCCATCATAGTAGATTTTTTGAAGGGGTTTCAATTTGCGATGTAGGTTTATGGTAAATTGATTATTAGTTTATGTATGTTTATTTCAGAAAATTTAAATTTCTCAGCAACCATTGTAAAAAAAAGGTGAAAGAGGAAACCTCTTCGTTGATCACATCTCTCTTTTCCGTCTTTTAATTTATCATCCCAAACGAGGCAAGCTGCCAAAAGATTAGTTATCTGACAGTTTTCATTGAGTGACTAATTAGACCTATCTATATATCCATCTATCTAACTATCTCCCCACTTATCTGTCTCCCAAGAACTATGCATCTCCCTCTTCCTTGTTATATATATATATGATTAATGTTTCTTTTGTAATTAACCTATCAATCCATATTAAGATTTATCTATCTCTTGCTATTTATTTGTATGCCCTATTCTCACATCTCTCCTTCTCTCTCTGACTCTCTCTCTCTCTCTCTCTCTCTCTCTCTCTCTATATATATATATATATATATATATATATATATATATACCTACCTATTTTTTTAGCACTGCTAAGTATAAACTTCATTGTCTAATATTATTTAATTCAATAACCATCCACGCCTATCTCTCTGTTTTCATCTTTGATATCTACCTTTAATTTCTATATCTTGATTCACTTGTCACATTATCGTCTCCTTTTTGTCTTGCATCTCATAGCCTTCCAATTTCCTCAAAGTATCACTATCTGTTCTTTTCTTCTCCTTTTCTCTCATCCCTCAATTCATCTTTCTCTCTCCCAATAATGCTGTCCCTCATTCCCGTTCTTAGTTCTTTACTCCATTTTTCCCTCTTTCCCTCATTTCTTTCCCTTTTTTCTCTCATTTTCCTACATCCTCTATGATTCCATGCACAAAAAAAAAAATAGACAGATCTCCTGGCTTTGTGCCCTAAACTTTCTCTCTTTAATTATTCAATGCCGACATCTCCTTCTGGCCAGGATTCCGATAACTGGCCTGATTTATATTCTACAGCTGCAGACCATTGCATTATGGCAAAACAACAAGATAGATAGAATATATAAACACGGCCGTTCGGGTCTTCTATGCTGCACAGCAATTTTCTATCTTTCCAGTGTTGGAAAATGTAGTGATACGACATACACCTACTCGCCAATTATATGGTTTTAAAACGGCCCCAAAATTGGACAAGGTGCGGCACATCCTCCACCAGCTGTATGAGCCCCTTTTAGATCTCTAAGCATGGATTTTTGATACAGCCTTATTGTACCCCTAGTTGTACAAACCAGTTTCCATCAATCAATGTTCTCAATGTTAATTGTATAGCGGCACACTTATTTGACTTACGCTGCTCACTGACTGTAAAATGACACGATTTGGATTTTTAAAAAAACAACTTGATATCCACATACTAATAGATATACTTATTATCTTGTTCCATATCATCTGTCATTAAACATATTCTGATTTCATAAAACCAAGTGATCGAAAAAACTAATTGGATACACAGTTGTGCCATGCAGAAGCCTCGATAAAGAAAACACTCGGAGAAGCTGGCGTAGTTTTGTAAAATAGAACTGCAAAAGTATAGCTAATATCAATTTTAATCATTGACTGTTGAGTGGGCATGTTTTTTATACTTCACTTGAGAAATATTCACTGTGCACCCTCCCCCCCATCCCTTGTGCATTGACGATCTACTAGGTTGAAAGACAATTTGATTTGCTTAAAATCTAAAAAGAGATCATGCATTACTGAAACTTTATACAATTCATACGCATGTGTGTGTGTGTGTGTGTGCGTGTGTGTGCGTGCACGTAAATTTATATGTATGATTATGGGTCTGTTTGTGTAGCTGCTAATAAACGTCAGTGTGTGGAACGATTGAAGAGTGTCATTACATTAAACCAGTGATTCAGAACCCATGACATGCGCTTTAACAGTGACATATCAGACTTTTTTAGGAGAAGTATACATTAACTTAGTTGGGTTCACATAAAGCTTAAACTACATACAACCTGAGTATGTGTATTTGAGTAATACACGTATTCTGCTCACAGTTCACAATGCTAAAATTGTATTTTCATACTCTTATTCCATACTGTGGACGAGATTAAGTTTAACGTTTTGAAGCAGATGAATGTGATCCCAAGACAGGACGCTTCGTACTACCTTGAATTGTAGATGTGATGTTGGATAAGTGTATGAGGTCCCAAGAGAAGTACATTGAAGAGGACACTTGTACCTTGGGTAAGCTATTGTATCGTTGATATTAAATTGCTGGATACCTTCCAGACCGTATGTGTGTATGTGTGTGTTAATGTGTGTGTTAGTGTGTGTTAATGTGTGTGTGTGTACACGTCCGTGTGTGTGTGCGTGTGCGTGCGTCTGTGTGCTTTTCTGTTACATCTACGTATTCATATAGACTTGTACAATGTTATATTGTGACTTGGACCAATTACTTGTATCTATTATATACGTTCCAGGGTGTTATGTTTGAATCTTCATTAATATAACATTAGCCTCCATGATGTTTAAATGCTTATCTTGATTGAGTCACACACAACGATTGGTCATGGTGTTTGTCGATCTGAGTTTTTTCACTATTAGTTTTGTATTTCTGTTGTTTTTAAGCCTTACCATCAGAAAATCAGTTTTCCCGCGCAGAGGTAGATAGATCCACACGTTTACACCGGAAAGATAGATAAAAACAAACATTGGAAATATCACAATTTAGTTCCATCTTATTAAAAACTGGTCATTAACATGTATGAAGTGTAACTTCATCCCCCCAAACAAAAAGAATCGCAAAGAGTCCATCTTTGAGTCAATTAATTCTCATATAGGAGGAATATTACAACAAGGAAAGTTTTTCTATCAAAGTCTTAAATGGCCATTTTTGCATTTCAAGCCATTTTTGTCTTATTGTATGACAAAAATCATAGTATGGTATCATTGGAAACTGGTGAAATATGTTTGACTAGTGTTCTCTTGATGACGTCACACATTTATGACTTCTCATTGTTTAATTGCATATCTTACCCTTGCTTTCTTTTTTTTTTTTTTTTTAGTCGTGTAACTTAACTTGGACAGACCAACCGACCTAAAAATGTCTAACAGAGATGTATGGACACATCTGAGATTTAGGTTGCATATTATCTCGCTGAAAAAGAAAGAAATGCTGAGTCTTAAATGTCACTCCCTGCCAGAAAACGAAAAACTCAGTATCACCCAGCAAATCTTACCCTAACCCCGAAACCTGAAGCAAGGAAAAGAATAAACTCAAAATAACTATTCATACTTGTTACCGGAATTCCAGTCTTGTGGGTACTAACAATAAATTTTCTGATTCCTTTTACGGAAAAGAATTGCATAGAAAGTCATGGAATAGAAAATGATCAGTATGAATCAGAAGGGGTTACTAGGATAAAGGATATCATGCATATATTAAATTAATGAAAATAAAAATGTGTTAGTTACTTCGCGAGAAGAGATGGCAAGAGATGGGGCAAAAATCTAATATTAACGTCCATTGTAGAGTAAATACGATAAAAAAAAAATACCTGACACAAGATAGAGAGATGAGATGAAAATTTTTTTGATAAAATGGTGCAGAGATTAGCGCAATTGCGTTGTTATGGACAGAGACGGGAAATGGCTCATGATGATGCTATATCTCCCCAGAGAGATCTGTTTGGTATCGATAGTGTGATGCTTACTTTCTGTTTTCCTCGCACTGGACTCTTCCACTCAGTGTTGATTTTACTGACAAAAATATCTCTTTACCACGATAAAGAACTATGAAATGAAACAATTTCACCATTTTTTTTCCTTTCTTGGGAAGATCGATATGACCAAGATTTTTTTTCCACGGTTAATTACTAATCCATCAATTCAATGCTAAGTATTTGTTTGTTTGTTTTGTGTTTCAGAGCACTTGAATATAACAATTTAGCAAATAAAATACACACAGTTAACGCAATTAACTCTTCAACTGGAACAAGATTGCTGGTAATATCATAGAAAGCCAAATATATCTGGGAATCTATTAGTCGATATTAACTAGTATTCAATACCATAGATTGCTTGAGGAGAGAGCGTAAATATCTTGAATAGCGAACTTAATTATCAGCTTGCATATAAAGAAAAGCTGTCGATTATGTAGAGTTTATAATATGACCAAAAAAAGTCCAAGCTGAGCGTAAACCTGAGTAGTCATTCTACAACTTTTTTCCTGTGATGACTGGTTGACCAAGTGCAGGCGTCTGAAGCAGGATACGGATAAATAATTACTGTCCAACAATTAACTTCATTTGTTGAAAGGCTTTTGCAAAGTATAAAAATTGATCGACCATATGAATAGGCGTGCAAAGGGTAAAAATCATTTACCGACGTAAAACTGTGAAGATCAATAAATTCGGCGATCAGTTTAATTGATTTGGCTGAAATGATCAAAGCACAAAGCAGAAAAGATCGTTGATTGATTTGTTTCATAAGCACATTCAAATGGTGATAATATATTGATTTATTTTAGCCGAATCTTAATCTGGATGAAGGATGTATTCATGATTTTCTGAACAGTACTATATACTAGATCTACCAGGAGAGTATCAAGCCATCCTGAACATCTGGAGAACCGGCGGCGTCGCCTCCGTGTAATTTGGCAAACAGGACTTTATCACGCAAGCATGGACGGACATTCTTCCGTGGGTCAATCATTCTGCATTTAGATGCTTTCGGGTGATCTTATGTATCGAGTTACCTTAACACCAACGATTCCAATTTTCCATGTCTCATATTTTTTTTTCTTTGGGATGGAGAGAAAAGTTGCAAATCATCATGTCAGTTAGGTGTGTCAGTCTCCTACGGTCCAAATGTGGCTCACTGCAATTTCGGTATTTTTCCAAAGCTAAACTCGCCATTGAAAAAGGATAATTCAATCCATGGACTTGATTGCTGTGTTAAGAGGCAACTGATGCCAACCACGAGAGAGGACTTTGCTAGCTGTTCTGAAAAGTAGACAGGACGCTAGGAAATATGTTAAAGATTTCAAGATTTACTTCAATTTTTACAAGCATATTTTTCGAAAAAAAAAATCATTTTTTCACTTGATCACTAAGCCCTTTCAACACTCTCAAATTATTCTAATACTCTCATTTTATTTGGATGTTTATCAACCTTCGCAGTAGCCACCTGTTTACATTATTTGCATAGTACAGTAACGTTAGTAAACAACTGATACAGCACTCATTTCGGAAATGCACTTGGGTAAATTCTTATCAGATCAAAAACACAAATAACATTGCAGATGAACTGCAACAATATTATTTTGTTCTACATTCCTAAAGTGTTTACAGTGTTGATATATAGACTTTTTTCATAATACAACTCTTAAATGATATATATATATATGACAGAAGTGAATGAAAAAATATTTCCACATTTTCAAGGTTAACAGGCTTTCATTTTATAAATTGATGCAACACGCTCTCTTCGACTGCAGATCCCCGACGCTTGGCTCCGCATCAAAGTAAGGGAGGAAAATTTCAATGAAAGCAAGGGAGTAACAAAAAAAAAAAAAAACAGTGATTACGTAAGGGATAAAAAAGAGAATAAATTCATCTAAAAAACTGAGTTAGAAATTAACAAAGTGAATGAAAGATTGAAAAGAAAGAGCTCCAATTTCTATACCAACGTACAATGGATACTGCAATTTTTTCGAATAATTAATGGATAAAAAAATGTATAAGAAAAACAATATTTTGTGGTATAAAGATACTTATTTATTAGAATCAACAAACCCATGCGTACGTATGAATGAGAAATGCTTCTTGATATCTAAGACATGTCAATTTAGCTCATTCAGTAAGACAACATCCCCGGTAATCTCTTTGTTATGAATTCAAATCACAGTATGGAGATATGAATTCTACACATTGGTGGACACCCTTCACTTTAGTGAAAATTGTCCTTGTTGTTATTGTTCTTGTTACAGTAAAAAGAGGTCAAACCAATTTGGAAGTTCAACAAAATTTAAGATTGTAGAAAAAGATGGAATAAATCTTAATAATTTTCGCCCTAAAATCGCCTTTTTATAAGCAGAGCAAAGGGATACAAGCAAAAGAATAGCAGAGAAATACTTCAAAATAAACAATGGAAAATATTCTATATATTTTTCTTTTTTAACAAAATGCATTTCGCCCTGATTTGAATTCCTCTGGATCTTTTGTTTGTTATCCATTGTTGATTGGTTGCCAAAAGCAGCGTCAAGAGAAATGCATTTTTTTTATAGGACAGTGTCGGCGGCCATTGATTACCTGAAGCGCTTTTCACTTTCGGCGGGCTGGATCTTTGTTGTTTGTCTAATTTTTGATGACTTGATCATTTCTTTTGATCTCAATCGTATTCGAATGTAATGCAAGAGATTAGCCCACAGGGCCAGCGGACAGTTGCCAATGACTTCCCAGGATGCCTCAGCCGTGACAAATTCTTTCCATCGTCTGCGTAAAATCAACCACAGCTGCAAGGCCGGCATTTATATCGATATGAAACCACATTGAACGGTGATTAAACAAAAACCCTGGGGGAGAAAATGGACGAACGAATATGGAAATCAGTCGATCAAACGGACGAAAAAAGTTCAATAGACAAAACACTCAGAGTGGCCGCTCGTGGTGTTCTGTTTCATTTCCCTTGATTTTGAATGAAGTAAGCGAGTTAATTCGAAGTGTATAACATCTGCAATATGCATCTGGTGTGAAGGGAAATTATCTATTAATACTGGGAACTTCTGTTCGTGCGTGAGTGTATGTGTCCATGCCAAAATAACGCTCGAACAACAAGGTCCATTGGCCATATTCAGGAATGAAAACTCACAAGTCAGAGACATAGAACATAAGCTAGGTGAGACTGACTTAAGAGGTTATTCGATTTTACCAAAAGGTATCAAGGAGCTCAGCATACCACTTTATCCAAGTAAAGCAATTTTTTGTGAATTGTAATGATGATATTGCTTTTCCTCCGCAGTAGATACCGTAGAGTGGACGAGGTCAAATATTCATCTCTGAGGTCATTTGCAGTCACTGACGATCAAATCAGTTCATATTCTACATTATTCGTATTTTAGCGAAAAACTTACAATCTCAAAGGTAAAACTACGTTTCTCTATCAAGAATATCTTCATGACCTTCGCTTTTTCTAACAAGGATAAAAAAAACAATCCTCTTATATCTCAAGTACGAAGTAATTTGTATATTTATAAACCCTACAATCATTCCAAATATCAGCAAATGTATATATTTACGTATAAGTAAAGGAGATGTATGACTGTGCAGTGTCTCACATATTTGAGAACCGTCATAGCAAACATGTACACACACAAAAAAGAACCCTCACCCACATACATACATACATACATACATATACATATCACTATTACAATCTGCTCGAATGCAAATACATTCTGTCGGTTATATGAATTTATGTTTATAAATAGAGCACAAATAATGTAAATCCATTTATCTATATATCCAAGTCAGATTTTCAGTCTACTATCGTCATATTTTTTGTAAATCACTTTCAATTGGTCAGAAAATATGCAAGTGATAATTTTGCACATTATTTGTGAACTTCTGTTTTGAAAATTATAGCGTCGAGACAATATCAGCCGAAATGCCTGGCCTAGAATATCTGGAAGGGGGAGTACCCAAGTCATAATGAGTAAAAACTTTATAAATATTGCAGCAAATACGAACAATATTCTTCCTATGTTATTCCTGAAGAAGACCCAAGGGATAAATAGATTCAAAATCTGAAAAAATAGTTCTGTCTTGATCATCAAAACCTGACAACAATTAAAACAATTATTATTATAACATGGGGTTCGATAAAAATCAAACCGAATAACTTCAATAGTCTTAGGTATTTCCTTTTTGGGTAGCTCACATTATAGAGTCATGTGCTTTTGTGATAGCAAACTGGTAAGCAGACAAATACACATACATATATGCACTTATATAAGTGCTTATATATATATATATATATATATATATATATATATAAAAATATATATATATATATATATATATATATATATATATATATACAGAGAGAGAGAGAGAGGAGAGATACATACATATATTACACACATGTAACACACACAGAGACACACACACACACACACACACACATATATATATATATATATATATATATATATATATATATATATATATATATATCTTAAAAGGGTCTCATGTGGATTTGTTGTCCAAAGTAGATGGAGTAAGATACTTTCTCCAAGTCTGTGTCCTCAATTTTGATCTTAGTGTTTTTATCTCCGATGTGGTTTTTGCACATGATCTTCGTCTTGCTGAAGTTCATTTGTAAGCTGACTTTCTTGCTCTTTTCATTTAGTTAATCTATCATTAGTTGGAGGTCATGTGGGTTCTTTGTGAAAAGGGCAATGTCGTAGCCAAATCTGAGGTTGCTCAAATACTCGCTGTCTGTTGTAATTCCCTTATTCCCCAAGTCTAGTCTTCCGAAGATCATTTTGAGGCCGGCTGTGAAAGTTTGAGTGAGCTGGTATCATTCTGTCTTACTCTTTTCTGAAACTGAAAGGGGTCCGAGTCTTCATGTAGCCTGATAAAGTTGCTGCTGTGATTGTATATATATTGAAGCACTTCGACATATACTGGATCTACACTTTGTCGAGTGATAGCCTCCATGACATGAACCACTAAAGAGTTTGCACTGTTCAATGTATGCGTAAAGAGTGGTGGGGGAGGGAAGTTACAAAAATGAGAATAAAACCAGCCTGGCAGCTGAAGGTTCAAACTCAACTCTCCTTCTATAGTGACAGAAAATGATTAATGCAACTTTTCAATTGTACGTGGAGCAAAACAATATATATATATATATATATATATATATATATATATATATATATATATATATATATATATATATATATGAATATGATGAATACATCAATTGGTTAAAATGGAATAAACCCATGCGTATCTGCATGATACATTTTAGTTAATATCTAAGACTCGTCTATTTAGATCAAAAGTGAGACAGCTTTCTGAAAATCAGATGATCAAATACAGTAGGGACACAGGAATTTATAAGTTGTATAGATAAATGATACGTGTTACACAGTACGCTAAAGATGTTGGCAATAAAAGTTGAATTGACAGAGTGGTTGAGTGAGATATTCTGGAAAATGCCAAAGAAAATGTTATATGCTGACTGTGTTCTTGGAATTTAAATAAATCATAATATTCGTCAGAACCAAGGAAGATTATTCATCTAAAATGATGGATAAGTTTATCGATAAGATAGTGATACAAACAAAAATGTACAAACTATCTTAAATATTTTTGAAGAGATAATGAGATGACAGTATTGTATGAAGTTATCCAGTGAAGAATATTACATCATTCAATTATTCATTCCGATTATCATCAGCATTAGGACTTCAAAAATCATGAAAAAGCTCTAAAAGTAAAATTCATTTTCTTAAAATGTATAATTTAACAAAATGTTAATTGGAAATTACCACAATAATGAAAGTAATTGTCTTCATCGGCTCGCATATAATGAACTTTTAACGATACTATGGGAACAGGGCATCGAATGCACCTAACTGAAGAATTTGTTCAACGCTAGCTAATATGATATATGTTAATTTTTTTTTTTCCGATATATATCTCATTCAGTAACACTTCCTTATCAAAAGAATATATACTTTCAATACTCCAGTATGGCTTATGGAGCCATAGGGTTTATGAAAGTTGATGCAAATATGTCTAGTAAATTCTGGATCTACTGATATACTAGACTTTCACTAATGAAATGTTTTATTAATACCAAAATGAAAAGAATTTAGAGTAACAACAGAAATATGATACAACGTTGGCCTCTGGTGACCTCAAATGATGTTTGAAGTCCACCTTACACGACGTATGTCAGAACAATATATCTTAATAGTCTTCATTGCAAAGAAGGTCAGTGGGCCTAGTTATACAGACAGACAAATACAAAAACAGAGGCTTCCAAGTTAAGTATAGATGAGTTGAAATCTTCAAAGGAAAAGCTGCGACATTCTGACTCAGAATGATATAAAATGATTAGTTTCTAACTTGAATAAAGATTGTCAGTCAAAGGTGCAATTGATGTATCTCAATAATTGTTTTTTTTATTAGTTAAGTGAGTAATAATCATCGAATTTTTATTTTCCCAGCCAAGTGGATATTAAGGAACCACAAAAGTACAGATCTTACTCTTAGCTTTCACATCATATTTTTTAAAGAATGTATATTTATCTGTCCGGAATTAAAAGATTCATCCACCAAGTGAACGTACCAGCTGATTTATGAACGGCATAATTAGAAACCAAATCTTGTCCACCATCTTTATTCATGACGATGGTGTACACGTGTGTTTCGCGCCACAATTCAGCCGGCGGGAAAAAGGAAGTAACAACATGTCGGCCATCATGATAAACGTGTTGCCATTTTTAAGTATCAGTCGAGATAACAGCTGAAGTGATATGGCTAGATCAGGTGGTGTGCGGAGATTTTCTCAACGTGTGGAACACATCTGTTTGAAGAAGAGCAGTGTAAAGAAGAAGAAACCTGTGAAGAGTTGGAAGATGAACGATGTTTTATAAGAACAGAAAACACTAGAATGCATGGGGGAAAATTTATACGAACATACACAACTTCCTTTATTTCGATTGCACATAGATATAGAAACAATGAAACCGTTAACTAAGTGAATTTCGGACCACTTTTTTATCTGATACATGAAATCAAGGACTTCATATTAAATTCCTCCACTCTTAGGACAGAAATGAAATGAGAAATATTTACTAAAGTTACAAGTAATTTCTAATAGGGAGTTAATTCTTACCTATCCAATATCTAATCATCTAGTTGATTCCACTTAATAGGGTCTGCAGTATTGGGACAAGCTAAACAATGTAACTAATTTTGTTGGAAAGCATTTAAACGTAGATAATCATTGCTAGTTTGTTTTGTTCTCTATCACCGTTGTGCCGTTTTTTTTTCGAACAGGCTAAATAATGTCAAACTCATATTTTTTCAAAATAAAATTTAATTGATTTCGTAAAACCATATTTTCAGTTCTGTAAACACATCTTTTGCAGATATTTCAACTCGTGGCTTAAGTTTCGAAATTTCTAAATAATGAGTAAAGAAAATTGATTTTAAGTATTGTGGCTTCCCTGCAAGTATTCCCCTTTGTATTGAATAATCTTTGGTGTTTTGTGTATAAAATGACTGAGAAATCCGCCAAATTGGGCAAGCCGGTTATTTGGCCAAAATAGATGGTCTTGGTGTGGTCTTATTAACCAAAATCCATTATAAATGTGTGTGAGTCTTCAAAGTTTCACGATGAGATAATTGGATACAGAATGATCAACAGTTGGACCCACCTGAACAAACAGATGTATATAATGTGTGAAATTTCGAATATACTCAAAATTATAAAAATTGAACGTTGAAATTCAGTTGTATCATTTTGGTTATATTGGATCTTTGATACGTCGCTGTAAGTTGAGTTGAGCAAAAAGAAGCTTGTGATTCTTATTTTTCTGTGCGAATTGACTCTCAAAGTTCACCAAACATTCTGTTTTTTTTAGGTTTTTGAAATATAACAAATGACAATGTGGATCAAATGAAAGAGTTTGTGACGTAGTGAAATGAACCACGATTTACCGTACAAAAAGCCGGTATTCATACACAAGTGTTGATCTTGCATGTATGTTTGGGGTTCTGTACCGTGAGAAGCTCCTGAAGAACCAAACACTTTATTGCACATGTTCTGCTCTCAATCAGCTAATTTGAGAAATACAGTTACCTTTGTCCGACGATAAAATTAAAGAAATATTACAGGAACAAAAATTGACGGCAGATAGCGATTTGCTGGATAACATTTGGTACAACAAGAAACATCCTGAAGAGCATACTCTCGATATGCTTAAAATTTTAAGTATAAAATCAATGCATAACGCATGGTATGCTGTACGGGTGCAAAAACAGAACTTTGCCAAATCATTCGGAAACAAACTCGTAAGCAAACTCAGAAGAACAAAACATGCAGTGGGTTGAGCAATATCATGAATATCTTTTAACGATAGGAAAGTATCAATGAGGATCCAAGTCAGGTCCAAAATTAAGGATATCGTACAAGTAATCAGACAACGGAAATGGAGATTAGCAGGATATATACAGAGACAAAGGGACTGATGACGGAGCTAGAGTCTGACCAATTGGTGCCAATGGGGTAGTAAATGCAGTTGGAAAAAAGATCAGACCCAAGATCGAGGGAAGAGATAGAAAGCTTTACCGGTAAGACATGGCATAAATTAATGCAATCACGCTCGTCATTGATGGAGGTAATTATTATGATGATTATTTACATGTTTGGTTGATATCCCTAAAATTGTTTACGAAATATCTTATCAATATAAATCCATTGCTTTATCATTCACTCATTGAATAGGTTTCTTTGCCCAACACAACCATCCAAGTAAATTGTGTATCACCTCATAAAATGAATGATCCATCTTTTGATTCAATTGATCCCTTTTAAGGGATGGTTTGAAGCACTGATCAGGTGCATGAGATCTGTGTAACGGAACTCGTGATAATCCAGAGACTGACTGCAGGCTTTTGGGATACGTTAGACGGGAAAGAACTTCCCATCCAAGCATTGGTATCACAAAGATGGGTGTGGCCATTAAGTAAACTGATTTGTCATCTTTCTTGAAAATATCCCTTTTCCTCAATACATTCAATTCAAACGAGCATATTGCTCATGTTGGCACTGCTTAGGAACATTATGTCAACGTTCAAGCGATATATAAAAAAACATTTTGTTTGCTACTAAACACAGAGATTTTATCCCTTATAATAATAATATAATGCTATAAACCAAGCTCAACCCAGTCTATCACAAGAAAGATTTGCAAGATTTCGAGGTGTCAAGATTCAAGTAGCAAAGACATATCAGCCTGGAAAATCGGCATTCGAAAAAGAAGTACCAAGATGACTTTTGATCTGCTGCCGACTAAAAGCTCTTACATGTAAATCAGTTGAGTAGTTACCGTACAGAAACAGGTCCCCTGAAGTGGGGAGATGAGATTTTGAGTTTTGCCCAGAGCTTTGTCTTCATTTCAAATCTGCGCTGTTTACTCACAGCTGTAGATTGACGGCCTGTGTAGTTGTGATGAAAAGCAGCTTAGATAAAAAGATGCTAATGATTCATCTAATAAAAAAGAATTTGAATTGCGTACGTTCTGTCTCTACAGACAAAGGAGCATCTCCTCCAGGGTGCATACCTGGGTCAAGTGCAAGGGGATCCTGTGATACTCAGTCGTCAGAAGCTCCTTCTGGCCTTGCAGATGTAGTCCATAGGACAGAAGGACCCAATAACCCTGATATAAAGATAAGAGAAAACATCGATTCATATCTTTCCCAAGGACATAGGAGTTTGAGTCTGTTGTCTGAGCCTTCATTGACCACGCACATCAACAATAATACAGTGAATAAATCAAATATAACTGCATTACTGGAGACAAAACCTGGACAATCAGATATGATACTTGGACTAACATAAGAATGACGTTGCATTCGTCCTTCTTCACTAGAATCTCATTTTTTTTTTCATTTTCTTGTCCTACCTTCACTCCCCACGCCATCAGCCGACCAATGTTTCTCTATCATGGCGTCCACGACTCCTTCACTGCAATAGTCGTCTCATCATCTCCACTGATCGAGTAATTTTCTCTGCCCTTACGTCGTCTGGACTCGATAGTTAATGCAATCATCTGATCTGCCTCGGGTGCAACAGATTCGTGGCTAACCGATGTTCAACCCTGACAAATCCCATCACACCGATTTCCACGATTTTATATCAGCAACAGCGTGAAAACAAGATTGGAGCTCCGGCTAAAAAGATTGGCATTCAGCTGTTGCTGATGCTGATGATACTTCTATGCTTGTTATTATAACCACAATACTCATTGGTTTTTCTTTCCTTCTCTCGCTGCAGGTTGATGGGTTTTGGCGTGTTGGGAGGGGGCGGTGTTTTTCCTATAATAAGGAAAGGTGGGAGTTAATCTGTCCAATATTCTCCATCTAGTTCTTATGGAAATTACCAAACGTGCGTAATAGAATTACAGTAGATAACAACTTAAGAAGCGAATTGACAAAAGAATATATTATAGACAGAAAGAAAATCAGTCGAAGCTATATATAAATACCTACCTAAGCAAGTATTGGAGGGAGAGGAGAGTCATGCAGCCGACTTGGCTTATGTTATTTAGAATAGAAATACGAGGTCAGGCCGGGAAGTATCGAGCCATTTCGAATATCTCGATAACCGGTTACATGACATTGACGTAATTTCGGAACCTTTCAGATTGAGAAATTTACAGAGAGAACAGACACTCTCTTCTGGGGTTATTCGGCCGGCAGTGATGAGCCAATGAGTAACTTTGGGCATTGTCAGATCCCAGAATTCACAATAACCGAACTAGTCATTCTTCACGATCTCGATCTGGTCTCTTGTTAAACGGTCCTTCTCCCAAAAAGATATCAGACTTGGATTGAGATTAACAAAATACGACGGAGTAGCAGATGGCGATCCTGAAAGTGGACTTGGAAGCATTTAAGGGACCAAGATCTGTTTTCGTGGCAAGGCTATGTTTTGTTTATATTAAACAGCTGAATACTTTCCGGTTACACCTCTAATAATTTTATCTATGCTCTTACTTAAAACTGTATCAAATACCATGTATTTTATTGGATCAACTCAAAAGTTAATAAACATCTTGATGCTGAATAACTGCAAAGTATCTCTTCATAATATGATTCGTTTAGGATTGATAGAATATACTATATTATTGTCAAATCATTAACAGTTTAGCTAAAACAATATTCTATATCATATTAACAATTAGACAAACAGGTGAATCTGATAACATTTTTGACTGCCTGACAGTCAAGACAGTTTTTTACGCGTATAATCACATTAAATATCAGGCGCCCACCGTATAGCTATGAATAGTGGAGTCATCTTGAGAAAAAATCTCAAATGTAGGTAGATCTATCGTATTTGGGTGCTGTACTTCTGCAACCTTTTGCCAGACTAAGCTAAGCTATGCTAGATAAATGGGTTTCAGAGCCTGTCTCCTAGCTAATGTATTTTCGTATCTAAAAGCAGCACTGGTGATCGATATTCGAGACGAATCAATACACAACACTATGAATGCTAATTTAAAAGCAGATAGATTATCTCAAGTTTGGGCATTGCTGTACCCCGATCTTCAATCTGTAAACTTTATTTATTGTTATTTGTATCAAGCGAAAAAGGCGTGTTTTATTGGAGAGAGACTATTAATGAAGAAAAGGCGTTTATGAGATGAAAATACTCAAGTGAACTAAGCAAATCTGAGACCGGCTTTTGAATTTTTTGACTTTTGGGATTGAATCATTGATGTGTGAAGATGAAGATGGATATGTTTCCACAAGTATGTCTGCAGCAAATGTCATTGTGAGCAATGACTGATATTCAAAGATACATGTTTGCTGTATGAGAGCAATAAACTCAATCAACTGAAGTGTATAATTTTTCTTACATCAAAAGCTCGCTGTCATTTTCCGCTAGCTGGACAGTTTAAAAAAGAAAGCACCCATAACCAAACTTAATCTCATATTTTCGCTCATTGTCACAGAATCCATTAGACGGCACATAAGGTAATGGGCAAGCTGTTTTGAAAGATTGTCTGGCAACCACTGGGCATCGCAAATAACAACATGTGTCCCCAGATATCTTATGCAAAACTGTGGCCGACAAAAAGGAGATTTTAACACGGTAACGGCTGTGGTAGTGAGATCAAGCGGATCTTGGTGAAAGGTCTATGTCCAATGACAGTTGTTAGAAAAATGATGATGATGATTGTTGTTAAAATACAAAACCTTGCGATTTTTGGTCCACGTCAGCAACAATTCAGCAAAAAGCCAAAGTGATTTTAATTAAGGAAGTTAATATCAAACCAGTTTTTCTTCTTTTCTCAAGGTAGACATTTAAAACAATCAATGGAATTGTTTTTTTCTTTCGCTTGTGGATATTCCAGTATATGAAAAAATAACTTTTATAAATATATTAGCATTTTGTCGAAGAAAGAAAATGCAAAAATGTCACTTACAAAACAACAAAAAACGATGACTTCCCAGCTGTGATTGAAAAATCTGTCCGTTGGAATTTCAGGTAATTGACGTTTATGAGTGACCGACCTCAGAAACAGTCAGCCAAACTGACAGCATAGGTTTCTTCAATTTTAAGTAAGTCTGGCCGACTTTTTATGTATGTTTCACGTACAAAAGCTGCACGAATGTAGCTAGAGGGCTGAAAATCTAAATATTTACTCTTCATTATCTTTTTTTTTGTATTTTCAAAATAAGTTTTTAGCGGTGATTCATTTTGCAATGAAAGTTTATGCTGAATGTATCCAATAGTTTGTGTCTGGAAGCTTTCACGCAATTTTTTTTTTGAAAATTCAGGCTTTTCAAATGGTCAATGACCATCAGGATTCAAGAGAAATAAGGCAGCGTGATATTGGTCACGTCGCAGTTTTTATCGAATGACTAACCAATCCTGGTTTGTCTTGTTTTTCATGTCTTTCCCGTTTTTTTCTGCCATAGAGGTTTTCTGGTAGGCAAACGGTTAACACCGCGATCGATGGGATCGATGAGCTTAAACTTTGCATCAATGCCGTTGGGAAGAAAATATATCCATTTACTCATCTATTCCAACAGCTCATGAATAAGAACCATCACCCTATACCTCAAAAGTCAAAGTTGGGAAGGCCTGTGAAAACAAACGGACTTTATATGACGGATGAAAGAAAATAGTCGGCGTTTGCTATAAATAATCTGTGATCGAATCCCGTTTGTTGAAAATTGCTTTCGAACTCGCCTGGTTAACATATGATAGATTTATATGCTAATTTTTTCACTGTTTTTTGTTTTTTGTTCATTGATCCCATGGCCTAATTCACCTTCTTATTGCAATATAACAATGAATATTACGTCATAGAAACTCTCAAGACTTGATGTTTGATCACTCCTTAGAAAAGCTGCAATTGAGTTTAGACGTAAAAAATTGAATTAAGATACTTGAATCATCAAAAATGATTGGCCAAACAAAATAGCTATAAGTTCCTCTGAGTTGATCCATACATAAATAAGACCGTCATCTTCTACGGAAATATTCAAGTATTTTCGAATTATCCTTAGCAACGGTGAACTTTTAACGTCGTTTTTGGGTATAAACCTTTTTTTGTATGAGCTCTCTATCACAGGTTTGATGGGGCCAATATTTCCTGAACCTGCCTAAATCGTCACACCATCTGAGTTTTTGTCGGCCACAATTTCGCATATAATCTCTAGGTACCCACATTGTGCATTATGTTGTTCAGCAGTTGTCAGACATGCTTGCAATATCGTCTGACCTATTGCATTTTGGGTTTACTAATGGATTTTGATGTATAAGACTCATTTTTCTCTCCAGTGTACAGTGCCCACGAATGATATATTCGTGTGATATTAAGCATGGTTCTTTTTGCACATTCTCTGATTCCTGGTTCGAGCATCAACGTTTGATTAGATTACAGCTCTGAACTCGATATATGACTATCGAATTGACGCACCAATTGTTGAATACATTTCAAAACTAATGATGAATTATCAATACTTTATACTGGTGCCACAATTTCTATGGCAAACGGCATTAACTTGGGAAAGTCGAATTAAGATCTACGTGTAAAGTCCTTGGGAAAGACATGCCTCCATTTACTCACCCCTTCCAACATGTTATGAGTAAGTTCCATCACCCTATGTCTCTAATGTTCAAATGAGGAAGTCATACTGATTACTCAAATTGAAACACTTGAATTGTTTTAGAATTGATTACTATGACTTCTTCCAAGCGAATTGAAAAGCGAACGAATTAAAAATATGTCAAATAGATTAAAAATACGTCAAGCGAATTAAAAGAATGGAAAGTAAATTGAAAACACAAGAAACATATTGAATTGCTACAAACAATTAGAAAATAGGACGATCAAATCATGAAGATACGGCAGGTATTTGGAGCAAATTGAAAAAAAAAGAAATGCAACATATTTTCATTAAAGACAGGGAAAGTAAGAAAATACGACATGCAAATTGAAAACACGGCAAGCAGAGCGAAAAAGGTGACAGGCATATAAGAAATACGTCAAGTAAATTGAAAAGTAAGGAAAACAAATTAAAAGGAGAGAAACAGCCAGAATATTGGAGAAAAAAGCTAATCAAGTTAGGAAAAAACGGTAAGTAGATTTTTAAAAATATTGCAAGCAAATTAAAAACTACAATAAGTATACAATTTCTCATGTTTATTGATTCCATTAGCCTGTCATTTGAATGCTGTTTTTTTATTTACTAAATTTTTCATTCGTTGGAGCAATGGGGCCTTCATTCAGTTACTAATCATACGAACATATATTATGTTCAAATAGCAAATTATATGACATAGACTCATTGAATCGTTAAGAAATGTTAGTGATTGGATATAATTCTATGATTATCTTGGGTAACTGTAAAGATAATTAACACTAACAGTGCAACAGACAACGATATTTAATATCCTGTATTCCGTGTATTGCTCTGTGTGAATTGGTCCGATTAGTGGGTTACGCTATTACGTATGAAATGTCATATTTTGAATCGGTAAACGAACAGTGAATATTTGACAAAATATTACCCATTTGAAAAGATAACTTTTTCCCCAACAATTGTCTATGAGAGTCTGGCATCTCTATGAGTTTCTTTTGGTTCAGTGATCACAAAATTAGTAAAATCACGAATAATGGCCCCGTCAACTAAAATATTTCTTTTATCAATAAGAAGTTCAAAATGTTTGTAAAGATAATAATCTACGGGAGGAATGTCAGGTAAATATAGAAAATGCAGTAAGACTTTATATCATAGTTGATTATATTAGACACTGACCTTAAAGGTTCGGGGTCTGAGACCTTCATGGAGTATTTCCTTGATGTGGGATAATTTTTACATTTTTTTCACTTTTCACATTACTTTTAGATAGTGGCGTATGATCTTTTCTATAGTCATAAAAACTCCAGAAAGTGCCAAGACCGTCGTTTGTAAGTCGGAAGCCATCGCTGTTGCTACTTATCCGTCAAGAACAGATTCAGGCCTTTCTTCCGGTGCCATTGGTATCCATAGTTCCGGACGTAAGTGTACTAACCTGAGCTGATCAGTTATCAGCATGACACCTTAATTTTGAAATTTCCTATTACTCATGGTGCAGATATCATTGAAGTTATGTTTTTAAAAAAGCAATTAGAAAGAATTATATCTCTACTTATATTGAGTCTGAAAAACAAAAAAAACTATCAAATTTTTCACCGGTAAAATAAAGGATTATCATGTGTAGTAAGCTATTTTTTCTGTATGCTAAGATGGAAACAAAACATTCAAACAAAACCTTACATGAAAATTGATATTGCAAATATCTCTGTGCTTACAGTTTTACACAAATTGCCCGTTGGTTATCGGTTATCAGCAGAGACAGTAAGTCTTCTTAGGACTCTAAACATCCTCTCAGCGCCCTGACATATCATAGCACTACTGTGGTTTGTACTGTTTCGACCTTGCCTTCTCCTCCTGTTGGTGTAAACAATCTAACCAAAAGACTGACCTGCAAATTGAGAACCATGCAAAATGCACTTGAAAGAATTATGTTCAACCTCACATGGAGAGACCACAAGACAGCACCATACATCTGGGTGAAGACAAGGGTCAGAGACAACATGGAATACCTTAAAAATCTCAAATGGCAATGGGTTGGCCATGTTGCAAGAATGGCGGATAATCGATTGACATCGTTACTCACGACATAGATCCCTCGAGATCACATGCAGAACAGAGGCCAGCAGAATATTAAATGGAGAGACGAGCTAGACAAATTCAGGAAGTGCTGGCTCTGCGACGCCCATAAAAGAGAAGTGTGGCGAGTTCTGTGGAAGGTCTATGTCTAACTACGGACGTTAAAAAACTGATGAGGATGATGATGATGATGACCTTATGCTTTTTTTGATGTAGCCCAACCAAATTAGTGTAAATAACACGATGATGGAGCAAAGAAAATATTCACTTAAAAAGATGTAACATACTTTTATCCCTCCTCCTTTTTTAACACCCTGCAACTGTGCCTGAATATTTGTTGATTTCGGTGAAAACATCCGAATATGTGCATGGAGAAGATTTGAAAAAAGACTCCTGGTGAAACTAGGTAATAAATGATACAAACGTCAACAGCTAAATTTACATGCGAATGTTTACTTTAAAGAATTAACAATTAGCTACACATGGAGGAAAAAATCTTCAGATTGGTTTAAAAGATAAGCAAAATTTTTGCGTGAGTGTGAGAATATGACTATGAGCAGGCATCATCAACAAGTCTATTATCATAAGTCTAGCACAACGTCATAATTGCAGGTCACCCAATGAGGATCAAAGCCATTGCACAACATTAATTATCCGCAAAACTAGATTACAAGATATTACATCTAAATTCGAATAGAGGGCATTTACTGATCATAGCTTAGTCTAGAAGATCACATATAAGACTCGAACTAACTTTCACAGCAATGATCTATGGTACTAAATTGTTAAGTACTACCAAAACAGGAGGTTCCAAGTGTATAATCGGTAGGGTCATATCGTCTTTATATATATATATATATATATATATATATATATATATATATATATATATATATATATATATATATATAGGAACATCTGTTATTTACTCGTAATTGATGAAATAAATATGCTGGGGTTAGCATTGTCGGACCAACGATGGACATCGCAACTTATCACATGGATCTCTAAAAATTACATTTCCAGCCAAGGATGGCAGAGCATTATATGGAGAGATGAGCTAGACAAATTCAGAAAGTACCAGCTCTTCAATGCCTACGATAGAGAAGGTTGGCGAATCTTGGGGAATGTCTATGTCCAAAGATAAACCTTAAAAGACTGATTATGATGATTATCACGCATTTTTATATTCCATACATAATATTGATATCGTCAATCATTTCAGTTCGGTCACCATTTCAAGCCGTTCCTTATTTTATGTCGTCGATGTACGTCAGCTGTTTGATTTTTTTTTCTGATTTGGAGGATCAGTATCATTTGCTGCTTTTCAAGGTTCAGTTTAGTGATAACTTTGTTAGTTCGAATATTAGTGATGATGGGATGGCCAAACCCAAGCTCTGAAAATCCCTCCTTAATACCTATCTCTGTTAATTCATATCCTGTAGCTGTCGAGTCTATTTCCCAGTTTTCCATGAGGTTAGCTATTCATTTCACTACCGATTCGCTAATCTCGAATACTCAGAGGCTTTCAGGCATCCAACTATGTGAGATCATGTCGTATATTTTCTTGTAATCGATCCATACCATTGCATTTTCCGTTTATTTCCCGATTTCTTCAACCTCCTCCTCAAAACAGGTTGTTCATTGTTGGAATGACAGCGAGTCCCCTCAAGTTTCCAACCCTGCTCTCACCACTCATGAACCACAGCATGGACGGGGTTTCTCACCAGTTGTGGGGTGATCATTGGTAAAGGCTGGGTTACAGCAAGTCTGCGTACTCTTAACATTTCCTGTTTTGTGCAGCTCCACCAATCTTCTTTCGATGTTGTTTTAATTTGCACAGTTCCCATTGTGCAACCAGTGTTATCGGTACTACCCTGACAATCATGTTCGATACCTTTTCAGTGCTGTTGTCAAGTCCAGGTACTTTTCAAGCATTTAACTCTCTTTCATATTCAACATGTGATCCGTAGGCACAGACACGTCTATAATTCGGCAGGCTGCTGTTGTTATTGAGATAAATCGCAGATATCCGCAGGAAAATAACTTTAAAAATCGGGAGAAGTGATCAGATCTCAAATATATGATTTGTTAGCTTATTTTTTGAAAATCTATCATTTCAGAGTCTATATTAAATGAATATTGATGGCAGAATTATGTACCTGCCTTAAAGATCTATGAGACATTTGACCATGATATATAAGCTGGACTGTCTTAGCATTTACATGGGAAAAAGAGTTGACGAACTGAGTTTGAATTAAGGCCCCGGCAATTTATGTCCACTTCACGCAAATGTATCCAGGGAGAGCCCAAATCTGCTCCCCCTCCAGCTTTCAGTAAATAAAAGGACAGTTGGAACCCTTTAGCCCTGTGAGGCAGTCTATGTAAAAGAAGCTTATTCTAAGAGAAAAAGAACTAAAGCTTTGCATTCACCATAGCTAATCTCAGGCTTGTTTGAGAACTAGGCGTCGGGTTAGTAACCTGGCCCCGTTAAAAGCTACTCAAAACAATATTATTTTAAGCTTGGCTGCGTGAAAGTGACTAGATGGATTTGAGGGTGCTTGTTGTTTTGCTTATTTATATTCATGCCTGAGTTCAGTCGTCAATTTATCTTGAGAAATTTTTTCTTTGAAATTACATGTATATATGGATGTATTACATGTACCTAAAAATATAAGCAGATCATCATGATGATCATCATCATCCTCTCAGTGACAATCGTTAGACATTTCCTGAGATTTACCAGACATCTCTATCATGGACGTCGTTGAGTCAGTACTTTCCAATTTTGTCTACCCCGTCACGTCATCCTACTTTCTGTCAGTCGCGATTTCGCCTATGATCTCTTGGGATTCGTGTTGTAGGCTTTGATATTCAGTGATTGTATGCCATTTCTGCAACACGTCTTGCTCCTTACCATATGAGTTTTCAAATAGTTACTATGATATTTCAAACACCTAACTTTCTAATTTTCTGCGATGTCTAATTATATTTCCATGCGAAATTGAGTACAGTTTAATCAAGTTCACATTGCATGGTTCTCAATTTGAAGGTCAACTTTTGATTAGGTTACATTTCTCTACTGTATATGTGGATATCAGGAGGATGCATTGGTTGAGTTCCTTTCTTAAAATTAGTGGAATTGTCTTGGTCTTGAAGGTGGAGCTTGCTCTACTGATATTTTGCCAACTTAGGGTGATTTTTCACTTGATTTATTCTCCTTCAGATGATTTCATGCAGATTTGTTGTCCCAAGTAGATATCGTGGTTTACTCACTTCAGATCTACGTTTCCGACTTCTATCGTTGTGTCTTTGTCCTCACCATATCCGTTGTACATGATATTCGTTTTGCTGAAGTTCATATTGAGATAAACTTTCTTGCTTACCTCTAGAGGCAATAATATATATAGTTGGTACAGTTACGTGCCGATGTAATTAAAGGGAGAAAAATACGAATGATGGAAGGATGTAATGGATAAGATTAGATCAAAAAAGGGATCAGAAAGTATCTATATCGAAAAAAAAAATCAGGCCTGGTTGGTCAACTGATTGAAACTGTCATATGACCAACATCTTTTGGCAGCACACCATGCTGGAGGGTGAAATACAAATTTGACCCCCACTATTTAAGGGGGGGGGGAACAAAAAAAATCAGTTTTTTGCAGACACTTTACTACATTGCAGTGGTGTATGCGCAGAATTCATACATAGCAAGCTAGCTACCAGCCAGACCAACGTAAAAACCGAGAGAGAGCTATGATGGATTCAAAATGAGATGATTTAAAATTGGGGAACTAAAAAGAAAAGCTGTATATCAATGGAATATTTCTGCTGGAGAAGGACAAGTCTGAACGTAAAAAGCAAAAAAAAAACTGATAGAGTTAAAGACAGACTTTTGTACGGATCAAGATATAGTTTTCCGTACGGGCAAATCATAATTTTGGTGGTTCGCGAGAAGAAAATTAGTTATAATTCTTACATGTGTCTGAGCGCATATCAGTAAGTAACTATTTGTTCAGTCAGTTCAAGTTAGGTTGAAGAACAGATTAAGGAAGGAAAGCAGTAATGTTATTCATTTACCAGCTGGTATATGCCACCACGGATCATTTGAAGATACATTGGTAGGTCAGTTTCGATTACATCAAATATCGATTTTCTTAATCGTATAATGTTTCATTCATCCCTATCTTGTTCTTCTACCTCCTACAATAATTAAGAATATAGTTGTTTTTTTTTTCAATCGTATCATAATGGATTGGCATGAAACATCGTACTGACCTTCAATTTCAAATAGCTCCATCTTCCCTTCATTTATTCTCTTTTTTTACAAATGTTTGATATCAATTTCTGGATTGACATGGAAATAAGTCAAGGACTTCGGGTGTACCATCTCAATGTTCCTTAACCTCATCCTTATAATCTGGTACTACTACTACTACTAGTAATGCAAAATATCTATTTCCTCAGCCGTATCACGTTGGATTGATATGAAACGTTATCTACACCTTCGGGTGAACATCTTTATTTTTTTCTCTGTCTCTACAACCACGATTATTTATGCTTCTGTTGCTGCAGTTACTACTGCAAATACTTTTAGTTTGTTTAGAACCCCTTCAAAATACTAACATAATTATGGTTGATGCTTCATTCAACTTATTATTCATTCAGTATAAGCATTTACGAAGATATAGATGCGCTGGAATACTTCAAGATACAATAAATGTAGCAGTACTTTCAGAATATATACACACACACACACACACACACACACATATATATATATATATATATATATATATATATATATATATATATATATATATATATATATATATATTCCAATAAAGCCTATCTATTTGCGTATGTAAACGATGCATGGTTTCTTCCAAGGTTGACAATAGGTATAAGGCCTCCCGTCTGTTTTGGCCTCTATTGGAAAAGATTAACATGAATGACAATTCATGCACTCCTACCTCTGTCATTCAACTATTGTGGCAAAGTTTTAGGGATAAGTAGCACATTTCTTCTGAGAGACATGTGTGTTTGGTAATGTCCTTCAGTTTGAGTAAATAGGTTTAGAAGGTCTGGTTAGTCAATCGATAGGAGCTTTCAAGTGACCAAC